>PVJC01010700.1:0-43266 GCA_004026665.1 Murina feae | reverse complement strand
CTCTCTCCCCTCCCAAGGGCCAGCACCTCTGCAAGCAGAGGGGGCAGTCTTGATCTATTCCTATACGTCCTGCCCATATATCTCCTGGGGCAAGAGAAACAAAGGAAAAAAAATAACAAATGCATCAATCTAAAAATCTTCACTACAGCAAAAGAAACCATTATCAAAACGCAAAGGGAACCCACTGTATGGGAGAATATACTCATCAATGATAGATATGATAAGAGGTTAATCTCCAACATATATAAATAACCCATACAACTCAATTGAAAAATGAGCAAAGGACCTGAATAGACACTTTCCCAAAGAGGACACACAAATGGTCAACAGACATGAAAAAATGTTCAATGTCACAAGTCATCAGAGAGATGCAAATTAAAATGACAATGCGGTCACCTCACACCAACCAGAATGACTACCATCAATACATCAACAAACAAGTGCTGGCGAAAATGTGGAGAAAAGGAAATCCTAGTGTACTGCTGGTGGGAATGCAGAATGGTGCAGCCACTATGGGAAAACAGTGTGGACTTTCATCAAAAAATTAAAAATGGAACTTCTATTTGACCCAACAACCTCACTTCTGGGAATGTTTTCTAAGAATCCCAAAACATCAATCAGAAAGAATATATGTAACCCTACTTTCATAGCATCATTACTTACAATAGCTAAGCCCTGGAAACAGCCTCAGTGTCCATCAGTAGATGAGTGGCTAAAAAAAACAAACAAAGCAGTGGTACATGTACACAATGGAATACTACATGACTGTAAAAAAAAAAGAAGGATCTCTTACCTTTAGACATCACGGATGGACCTGAAGACAATTATGCTAAGCAAAATAAGCCAGTTAGAGAATGAAAAATATCACCTGATTTTACTTATATGTGGAATCTAATAGACAAAATAAACTTATGAACAAAATAGGCTCAGAGACATGGAAGCCTGGAACAAACTGGAAGATCTCAAGGGGAATGGATGGGGCAGGAGAGATTAACCAAATAATTTATATGCAGAGTCTGTGGAGATGAAGGCTTGGGCTAGGGAAGGAGTCTTTTGTAGGGGGAAGAGGGGAAGGAGGACATCTGTAATACTCTAATGATAAAAAATAACAATAATTTCACAAAACCATATGAACACACACAAACATAGAGTGATATTTAAAGTTTGCAAAAAGTCCAGAGGGTGTTCTTTTTTTCCTAAAAGATCAGTGTATAGCAGACATGTAATAAATGAATAAATAAGCAAAAGAATGAGAGTCAACCCTGGCCATTTTACTCAGTGCTTAGATCATGGGATCATGGGTTTGCCTCCCCTCAGGAGCATGTATCTCCATTGCAGGCTCAATCCCTGGCCCTGGCTGGGGAATGTGTGGGAGGAAACCGATTGATGTCTCTCTCAAATAAATAAATAAATAATGATTGTAAAATAAAAATTACTTAAAGTTAATAAAGTTAAAGCTAATATATATATATATATATAATCAATTAGAAATAGTTTCTAGTAAAATGTTTATGGATAACAAATTGCTATTTCTTAAAATTCCTCCTAAATTTTGGTTGAAATCTAAACATTTTAGATAATATATTATAATAGCTACCAATATTTAATTATTTTTTTTACTATCATTTTGTTGATTGGATCTTATTTTTTTAATTTTTAGTTTTTGTATGTAATTTGAGTAAACATCAGACAATCTTTCTCCTGTTTATTTTGTGATTGCGATATTTCTGCTCAATTCTTTTATTTTTTTATTCTGGTTTCTCTTGTGATTGCATCACTTATGAGGCAATCCATGATATTGGTAGAGGTTGTTTTAAAATGTTCCAGGTACATCATCTTCCACTTTCCTTGAGTTAAAGAATAAATTCAATGTTCATCCAGTCCTCAAATGTCTCTCTTGCTTGTTAATTTCCACTGTATTCCTTTGCATCTCCCTGTATATATTTATAGTTTCCTAGGCAGACAGAGATGTGTGCAGACATCTACCTGTCTTAAATTTCTGGCTGACTTGCCAGTCACCCTAACTACAAGTCTTTCCAGATATTTACTATGAGAATTTGTTTCCTATCATAATTGCCATGTTTAGATGACAAAACTAGAAATTTTAGCCTTCTGTCCCCTAAGAAAAATCAGAAGCATTCAGAATATTGGTATCCAACTTTCAGGCAGTGATTAGAAGTCACTTTTATAGACAAAGTCTTGTGATGGATAGGAACATAAATGTCCAAATTCATAGATTTGCTGAATCTAAGCATTGCTTTCAACAATTATTCCTTTTAGTGAACATTATAGAATATTCAAAATTAATATTCTATGGATCATGGCTAATGCCATAAGCTTATGTAGGTAAATTCCAATCTGATTTTTAACCCTAATGCTAGCCTGGCTTTTTCAGATTGATTCTAGTTAGAACTAGAGGCTTTTCCTAAAAATCATACAGCGGAAGTTTATGTTAAGATTTCACTAACACTGACATATATTGGATTGACTGTGGCTGGGAAAGTCTACTTCATAATCTCATTTCTACAAGTTAACTATCCTGTAGTTGTGCTATTGTTTTACTTGAAAAGCCATTTGACAGAGAGAGTCAAAAGAGGAAAAGAACTGGGTATATCCTAACGAAAGTTTTAAGAGAATAATTTCTGTTTAAATTCTCTAAGTGGCTTGCTGCACCTTCATCATTTATCTTTCTGTCTGAAGTGTTCATTTAGCATCCTGACATAATCTAGGGCTGCACTGCATGATGTTGATGATACTTTTGTCAACATGAGGGATGCAGTGCCATTGTTACAGAAATTGTACAAGAAACAGAGACCTTAATATGTACCATCTGTTTTACAAAAAAGCTCAATGTGGTAGCGCATTTGCAATACCAGAAGCAATATCTCTAAGACATGAAATGAACATATGTTGTCTAAGAGCCTTCAGGCTGACATTGAAAGAGAGAAAAGATAGTACTTCAAGGCAAATACTGTCCCAGTAGAAAGACTGCCAGATCCAATATGGCTGAGCCCACTGACAAGTCTCTGGTGAAAAACTTCACATAAAGATTTTCACATATTTATGTGTTATAGGATTCTCCAGCCCATCTTCTCAGGATGAGTAAAATAGTAGAAAACACCCTTTTTGTCACTCTGGGTCTCATTCTGTTCCAGAGCAACAGATGTCAGAAAAAGTCAAACCATACAATAAAGTATTGTGATTGAATGATTATTTCTAGGACTGGAGTGAAATTTAAATGGTGTCTTCTGATCAATGAGCAGGTAGTTTCAAAAACAGCTGAAAATGCAACCACTGAAAGCTGTATGATAACATCTAGCTATTTAACATAAATGTAAATTATGAATTTTATGAATGGTAGCTTATAAAATGTTCATGTATGCATTGACTATCGAATGAAAAAGTCTGACCTCATTTTTCTAGATACATTCTGATATAAAATTATATTTTATAATGTAATTTTTAAATATATATGCACATGAATATTTCAGTATGTACATAGCCATAAGATTATATATCTCTGTTATATTTGTATAACTGAGCATTGGGGAAAATTAAAAAGGTAAAATGATGGAGTAGAAGAAAGAGGAGTTAAGTGGCTTAACAAGTGTTAATTGCTTATATTTCAGTTCCAAAGATTCAATATAGGTTTAAGTTGTATTATGCTATAATTAAGCTTAGCTCTTTATAAACATGCCAATATGAAATATAAGCCATACAGTTTTAAACAGTTGAAAAAAGTTAATAGTGGACTTGGAATCAGGAGATTGGCTTCAAGAGTTCTATCCCAATTTATAAAGATTTATGACCTGAGGTAAGTCTGACATGGAGTCATCCTTCAAGACCTCAATAACTTCAACTATAAAGAAGGGGATTTGGATTAAATAATCTCTAAAGATCTTTCCATTTTTTTAATCCTCACCTAAGAATATGTATTTTCATTAATTTTAAAGAGACATGAAACAATAGTGAGAGAGAGAGAGAGAGAGAGAAGACAGAAGATAGAAATATTGAATTGTTGCCTCCCTTAAGCACCCTGACCAGGGATTGAACCCAAAACCTGGTGTGTGCCCTGACAGGGAATTGAACCTGCAATCCTTTGGTGCACAGGACAATGCTCCAGCCCACTAAACCACACTTGCTGGGGTGGTTCTTTCCAATTTTAAGAATTAAATTTTAATTCAAATATACAATCATTATACAGTTTAAAATGGAGGGAAAATGTTTGAAGTATAAAGTCAAGATAAATAACCCACCCACGTATTTTTTGTACTTTATGTTTAAAAATATGCACTGATCTATATACCAAAGACAAGTTAAGCAAACTATACCTGTAGAAGAGATCTCATTTTTTTGTCTATCAATTTCATGACATTACACACATATTCTGTTCATATTCATTCTAAAACTTAAAATCATTTTTTTTGATTAATCTGTTAGATACTGGGGAGATAATCCTATATAATAAAAAGCTAATATGCAAATCAACTGAACAGCAGAATGACCGGTTGCTATGATGCACATTGACCACCAGAGGACAGATGCTCAATGCAGGAGCTGCCCTCTGGTGGTCAGTACACTCCTATAGGAGAAGCGCTACTCAGCCAGAAGCCAGGCTCACAGCTGGCGAGTGCAGTGGCAGTGGCAGGGAGCAGGCCTAAGGTGTCAGTCACACATCTCCCAAGGGTTCTCGGGCACAGGACAGGTTGAGGAACCCCTCCCCCACACACACACACACTGAATGAATGGATTTTGTGCACTGGGCCTCTAGTATATAATAATGGGATGCCCCCTGACCCATACACCTATATTTCTCAAGCTTTTGTGGAACTAGAACTTATTCTTTGATGATTATTGATATAGAGTTATTGTTAAGTGATTTATTTATCTTCTCATTAAATGACCACTACACAATGACCTCTAGCTTTCATGGCCTGACAAAAGTCTAGAACGTGCCCTAATCGGTTTGGCTCAGTGGATAGAGTGTCAGCCTGTGGACTGAAGGGTCCCACATTCAATTCTAGTCAAGGGCATGTACCTTGGTTGTGGGCACATCCCCAGTAGGGAGTGTGAAGGAGGCAGCTGAATCGATGTTTCTCTCTCATTGATGTTTCTAACTCTCTATCTCTTTCCCTCCCTCTCTGTAGAAAGTCAATAAAATATATTAAAAAAAAAAAGAAATCTAGAACTTATTCCAGAAACCCCAAATTGCTATTAAAGTTATGATACAAAAATAACTCTAATTAGGAGATTTTGGCTTTCCTAGGGGGAGTATTTTAGATACCAGGGCCATCCTATCTCTTCATCCCTAGTGATATAAGTTTTTAGATTAAGAGGAGAATATTTTGTTCACTGATTATTCTCTGCTACAGATAAAACTCCCCAAACAGAAACATATCCAGTTTCTGTGCTGAGATTTGTATAGAAACATCATTTTTTTTTCCACACCCACCTCTGAAGTTGTACTCTTACCTTAATTGCAGACTTCTAATTTCCTTACACACCCTACATCTAGACCCTGATCACTATGATTTCCTTTCTGTTTCATTACCCAGCGACTGCTATTTATGATATATATATTATGATGCCCTGAAGAGTTATACAGGAAAGTGAATGCCCTGGTTACCCTTGAATTTAAAGCTTTATTCAAACTGTTGCCTAATCTCTTGACTTGTCAACAGTCAGAGGTGGATCAATGGGAAATCTCTTCACTATGAATCAGGGGAAAACCACTGATTAAATTCATTTCCAGCCACACAAAGTTCAAAGGCATTAGCCAAGTAGTGTTATGCGTTTATTAAGGAACCTGTGGATCTGATGAAGGTGAAAAGTTTGGTGCAGTATGGCTCAGATGCAAGTCATTGAGTATAATTGATTTTTGATGGCTGGCTACTTGCCACGAGATGTTCATCAATTAGGTAAGTTTTCAAAACCTACACAGTTGCTTATTTCATGGTCACTATCACAGTGTTTGAGGTACTGTTTCATTACATAAGAAATCATCTCTGTGTGGTGTGACCCTACATTCAGTTTGCTCTCAACCGGTCATAATATATGCCTATAATTCTTAATAGTACCCCTTTCTTTCAGTTGAAATGTCCCAGTTTGGACAATAAATCACAAGGGCATTCTTCCTTTTGTCATGCTGCTCCATGTATTTACAAAGCTCAGTTAGACATAGCTCTTGCCCTGTAGTAGCAAATCAGATTGACATATACGAAATAGATATTTATATCTGAATATCATTAAATTTTATATTGGAGCTGGAAGGAACTTTTATTTATTTATTTTAAATTCTTTATTGTTTAAAGTATTACATAAGTCTCCTTCTCCGCCCCCCCCCCCCCGCCCCATTGACTTCTCCCTAGTCGCTCCCATCCCCAGCACATGCCCTCACTCCCCTACTTTCTGGCCATTGCAAGTCCTTTGGTTGATCTTTTACACCTCCTCCCCCACCTTCCCTCTTAGGTGGGAAGGTCTGTTTCATCCTTCTATGACTCTGGGTCTATTTTTGCTCATCAGTTTATGTTGTTCATTATATTCCACAATGAGTGAGATCATGTGATATTTATCTTTCTCCGACTGGCTTATTCGCTTAGCATAATGCTCCTCAGGGCCATCCATGCTGCTGTAAGTAGTAAGAGTTTCTGGAACTTTGGATGCTTCTTAAGAACTAGTTAATAAATTGATTAGTTAATTTTTACCAACTTACTGCTTCTCCTGCACCTAATTTGCAAAGTATCATCTTAATTTCCTCCCTTCATTCTTCTAGCTGGGGCTAGCTTATTTCTTTATCTTACAGGTGAAGCTTATGTCCAGAAAGAACCTTTTTTTTTTTTAATCAATGTCTCCCTGATACTCAGGTGACTTAATGACCTCTTGGTTTTTATAGAGAAATACACAAATACTTTTCAGCAAAAAAATAATTCTCCTAAAATATTTTGTAAGACAATCTTATGTCTGCAAGGAGGAAGACAGTACTATTATAAAATAATTTTCTGCCATTAGTTATCTCATGTTATGAGTGTTATAACAGTATTTTTATTAACATATCTTTTTTTAAACGTTAAAATTCTTCATGTTGTTACATGGTGCTATTTTAGATAATTGCTTCCAGGATGATCTTGATTAGCACTGGCATGGCCCATGCCTACTGATATCCAAGAAACATCCGCTACTGGCTATGAATTCCAATATTTATTTTCACTATTTCTTACTCTTTTTATATTTTATTTGTATTTTTATCAAAGTATAGCATTTTGTTTGTTTTTTTTTTTTATTTAGCATATAGTTCTAGTATCTGTAATGAACTTCAACACTCCCATTCCCCAATGGCAATCATTTTCAAATGCTTTATTTATCTTTGTAGTTAGCTGCATATATCTAAAATGTATTTAATTCGCTACTTATTGATTTTTCAGTTTTAGTTTTACAACTATCTACTGCTAACACACTTTCCCTTCTCTTATTCTTCTAATATACCACAATTTTGATTAAATAATCGATGTTTGCATTGCTATAAATAGGTAAATGTTGCTAAAGGTCAAGCTATATCGTATATAATGATCACATATTTTTTTACATACAACCTTTTTGTAACTTGGAAATACAATTAGCTATTTTCCTGTTGTTGTTTAGTTTTTTTTGTGTGTGTGTGTATCATTCTTTAATTTGACAACTCCAACTTGCTCCCAAATATGTAACTCTCTCAAATATCATGTAGGATATTGGTTAATGAAATTGTATAGGTTTTAAACGTACAATTCTATAACACATTATCTGTACATGTACATGATCACCACACAAAGTAAAGTCTCTTTCTATCACCATTTATCTCCCCTTTACCCTCTTCTACTGCCCCATCCTCTGTTTCTCTTTGGTAGACAACATAGTGTTGTCTATGAGTTTTTATTTATTTTTGTTTTTTTGCTTAATCCCTTTGCCTTTTTCCCAGGCCTTCCAGAATCCATCCCCTCTGACAGCTGTCAGTCTATTCTGTGTATCTATGAGTCTGTTTCTATTTTGTATGCTTATTCATTTTGTTCATCACATTCCACATATACGTAAAATCATATAGTATTTGACTTCTATGACTGGCTTGTTTTACTTAGCATAATACTCTCCGGTCCATCGATGCTGTGGCAAAGGGTAAGGTTTTCCTCTGAGTACTATTCCATTGTGCCAATTTACCACAGGTTTTTTTTGTTTGTTTTGTTTTGTGTGTTTTTTTTTCCTCTCATCTGCTACTGGGCACTTGGGCTGCTTCCCAATAGCACTACGATGAACATAGGGGTGTATACATTCTTTCCAGTCAGTGTTTCAGGTTTCTACTGATATATTTTCAGTGTAATTCCACTTCTAATTGTCCAACAAAACTCCATACTGCTTTCCACAGTGGCTATAACGATCTGTATTCCCACCAGCAGTATATTAGGATTCCCTTTTCTCCACATCCTCACCAACACTTGTTTGTTGATTTATTGATAATGGTCAGTCTGACAGATGTGGTTTTGATTTGTCTTTCTCTGATGGTTAGTGACGTTGAGCATCTTTTCATATGAGCACTGGCCATCTGTATGTCCTCTGTGGAGAAGTGTTTATTCAGATCATTTCTAACACTTTTAATTTTATTATTTGTGGGATTTTGTGTATGTGTGTTGAGTTCTGTAAGTTCTCTATTTATTTTGGATATTAACTCCTTATCAGATGTTTTATTGGCAATATATTCTCACATTCAATAGGTTGTCTTTTCATTTTGTTGTTGGCTTCCTTTGCTGTGTAAAAACTTTGTAGTCTGATGTAGTGCCATTTGTTCATCTTTTGTTTCCCTTGCCCAAGGAGAAATATCCGAAAAATACTGCTATGAGAAATGTCTGAGATTTTATTGCCTATGTTTTCTTCAAGGAATTTTATGGTTTCAATTCTTACATTAAAGCCTTTAATCCATTTCAGGTTGAAACTTCAGGTAATTTGTAAATTTCTTTTTGTTTTCTTTGAAATAGCCACATGGGGACATGGTCCTCAAAGTCTAATGTGTAGCTTCATGAGTAAAGCATGGCGACATTATCTCAGGTGAATGGAGGACAGATGTCTGAAATAGGACTCACGGGGGAAAAACAAGTTGCCAGCAGCCTGTTCTTTCTGGAGACTCGAAGGAAGAATCTCGCACCTTATCTTCTCACTTCCTTTCTTTGGTTTGGCTGTTCCTTCATCTTCAGAACCAGCAGTGGCCAGTTTAGTCTTTCTCACATGGTATTAGTCTGACTATGTCTCTTCTGCCTCCCAATTCTACCTTACAGACTTTTGTAATTACTGTGGCCCAGCCCTGCTAATCCAGAATAATCTCTTTATTGTATGGATTAGCAATCGTAGTTGATTTTGCTACGTAAACTGACATATTTACAGAACCTAGGGGAGTAGGACATCTTTGGGGGACTATTATTCTTTCTATCACAAGCTCCTGTCCAAGAAGGCTATTGAGCATTCAACTTCCTCTTTATCATTTCCACTTAGATATCTAATTGTCATCTCAAAACAAACTTCATTCTAAACTCTCGATTTCCATATTTCATATTCCTTTATTCTTCCAAATCTCAGTATTGAGGCTAGTCAAACTTTTTAATTGCCAAAACAAATTATTGATGTCTAACTGTTCTTATATCCACATCAAATCCATTAGCAAGTTATATTTACTTAATTTTTAAAATATATCTAGAATTCAACACTTTTTCTCACCTTGCTTCATGCTTCCAGTTGCCTGAATGGTTCTTAAAATGCCATGGGTTAATAAGTATTTAATCAATGAGCTAATAAGTGAGTATAATATTTTCCAATGACATGATACCTTATATTTAAATCTTTTTCATTGGTTTATATTCTTCTTTTTTTAAAATTTCATTTAACTTTTACTTCAGATAATAATTTTATATATATATATATATATATATATATATATATATATATATATATATTTGTTCTTGATATAAACTAAGGAATAAATATATTGTTTAGTCAGGATTCTTAATTTAAAACAACAGAAATTATTAACTTAAGCAGTCAATAAATTTATTGTAAATGTATGTGGCCAAAAAAAATTAATAATCAGCAGGTGATTTGGAAAAGTGGATCCTGATAATAGGTAAGAGTCAGAGCAGCTACCTTATCCACCCTGCAACCCTATGATACAAATTAAGGGGTTTGGCATTGTTTTTTCTTTCTTCTTTTTACATTTACGATTTTATGATTTCTAGAATTTTCTTTCTAGCAATATTATATAGTTTTATATAGCAATTGGAGTCCTGGTACATGAAATTTGTGCACTGTTGCGGGGAGTCCCTCAGCCCGGCCTGCACTCTCTCACAGTCCAGAACCCTCTGGGGATGTAGCAGTGCACCAAGAAGCAGGTGGCCAGGCAGGAGCCTGAATGGGTGTTGAGCGCTGCTCCTCTCATACTGTGCTTGCTGCTGCCACTCAGTAGTGCTGCCATTGATTCGGGAGAGGCTCCCACTGTGACAGCTGCACTTGCCAGCCACGAGCCTGCCTTCTGGCTGAGTGGTGCTCCCATTGACCACCAGGGGGCAGCTCCTGCATTGAGCATCTGCCCCCTGGTGGTCAGTGCGTGTCATAATGACAGGTCGTTCCAGTCGTTCTGCTGTAATGGTTGCTTAGGCTTTTATTATATAAACTAGGGGCCCAGTGCACAAAAATTTGTGCACCCTGGCCAGCCTGGGTGAGGGGCTGAGGGCCAGTTTCAGGCTGCCCACAGCCTCTTCAGAGTTCATGCAGTGGGGGGTGGGAGGGCTGGTGAGTGCAGGCCTGCACATTTCCCACCGGAGGGCCCATGATCGCACACACCTGGGGGGCCCCCACTGATGAGGGGACACACCTGGCGTAGAGCTGGGTGTGAGCCAGGGGCGGACGCTGGTGCAGGAACCCTTGCTGGGGCCCTGCTGCTGAGCAAACACACCCGGGGTGGAGCCGGGCAGCAGACTGCCTTTGGATTCTCCGCACTGTGCAGCAGATGCTCCCGCACGCCCCCAAGGAGGTCCCCGGGGCGGAGCCAGGCAGCTGACCCAGGACGACTGCTCCTGCACACCCCACAGAGGTCCCCGCGCTCCTGGATGCCCCAAGGAGGCCCCAGGCCAGACCCCCCCACACTGAGCTGACACGCCTGGCACAGTTACGTTGGCCGCGGAGGCTCCCAGTGTAGAGCCACCCTGCCAGCCTCCATCTTGGTTGGGTTAATTTGCATATAGCCGCTCTGATTGGCTGGTGGGCGTGGCCATGAGCAGAGGCTCAGCCAGCCTAGGCAGGCAGTTGCAACAGAAGCCTCTGGTTTACTCTAGCTCCATGGCTGCCGGCCTCCATCTTGGCTGGGCTAATTTGCATACAGTCATTCTGGTTGGCTGGGAGGAATGGCTTGGCTTATGGGCATGGCTTAGGTGTCTCGGGTAACGGTCAATTTGCATATTACTCTTTTATTATATTAGATTATTCTTAATCTATCCCATTATTAAATTAGAGGAAAACATGATCAACTGTAAACAAAAATAGCACAAAAGGCAAATATACATGATTTAGATTTACTGGAACTTCTGTTTAATGCTTTTTTTTCTCATAAATTTATATGATATTATAACCCTTTGTTTTACATTTCTTCTTACATATAAATTGTGTTGATTACAAAGAGAAGCTGAGCATTACGTTTGATATTTTTGACTTCTAATCACCTAAATATTAAATGTTTTTATTTTTAATTTTTAAATTTGTATTGAATTTATTGGGGTGGTATTGGTTAATAAAATAGGCTTCAAGTATACAATTCTATAATACACCACTTATACACAGTATTGTGTGTTCACTATCCCAAATCAAGTCTCCTTTGTCACCATTTTTTCCTGCTTTGTCCTCTTCTGCCCACCTTGCCCCCTTTTCCTCTGGTTATCACCATATTGTTGTCTGTGTCTATGAGGTTTTTTTTGCTTGTTTTTGTATTTTGCTTAATCCCTTCACCTTTTCACACATCTCCCCAGCACTCCTCTGTGACAGCTATCAACCTGTTTTCTGTATCCATGAGCCAGTTTCTACTTTGTTGGTTAATTTTGTTTATAAGACTCTATATATAAGTGAAATCACATGGTATTTGTCTTTCTCTGACTGTCTTATTTCACTTAGCATTATACTCTCCAGGTTCACCCATGCTGTCACAAAAGGTAAGATTTAAAATAATAATAATAATAATATTTCCTATATTCAAGTAATTCCTGTTGAATAAGTAGAAAACCAAAGGGTAAGATATGGTCCTTAATCTTTTGCATTTGGAATGTTCTTCGTATTAGATTACATTTACTCTAAATGGCCACAGTGCTACTCCATTCTAGTTTGCAATGCATGTGACCCACTCAGTTTACAGTGTATTAGTGGATCCAACAGTGGTAACTAACAAATCTAATAAGACATCCTCTATTAGGTTGAAGAAATCCTTTTTCAGAACTTCAACCACTCAGCTTATATGGCCTCATTGTCAAGATTATGCCTTTCATCTATGGAAACCAATCCCTTTCATATGCAATTTCAGCAAGAAGCAGTATTGACTTGTCTAACAATAAAAAGTAGAATTAGGCTTCTGACACAGAGCATTTCTAATTTGCATAAAACCTCTCTAACCTATTTCTTTTACAGCAGCATGTAACCAAAAGGTTATACATGCACTACTAATTACTCCAAAATTACTATATATATTTATGCAATATTGTTCAGTTTTTTATGCAGATAATTAAAACAAGTTACATGCAAGATATATCAATAAGAAAATGCTATTGAAATCATTATAAAAACTGACCAAGCACAATGGATTTCTTTTACATAATATCATATAATGTGATAATTTAATATAATATCTGAGAGCCACTGTCTTAATAAAAATCATCCCAGGGGTAACACATAAGGCATACTTTTACCACACATTTTAATTGAGGCTTCTAAATTACATGATGTAGAATTTTAAGGGAAAACTTTTTTTTCAAATATATTTTTATTAATTTCAGAGAGAAAGAGAGAGATAGGAACATCAGTGATGAGAGAGAATCATCAATCGGCTACCTCCCACACACCCTCTACCGGGGATGGAGCCCACAACCTGGACATGTGCCTTGACCAGGAATCAAAGGTGACCTCCTGATTCATAGGTTGATGCTCAACCACTAAGCCATGGCAGCTGGTCAAGAGAAAACTTTTAATCATCAGAAAGATTATTGTGAATAGATTTAAAACTTTACCTAAAATTGGGTAAACTGATCTATCTGAAACTTAATTAATTATTTTAAAAATACTATAAGTATTTCTAATTTTAAATTCCGAGTACGGGTTGTTCCCTGACCATGTTTGATCCTTGTCACATAAATACATGCCTCTCTTGTGTACCTGAGTGTTTTAACTCCACTTTTGAAAATACTAAAAACTTGTGTGGTTTCATGTGTTCTCTGGTTTCCTTAAATGACTCAGGAGGAAAAATTCAGGGCAGTGCTATTTCTCTACTTTGCAAAGGTGGCATGCCAATGATTTGTGACCAGTGTGGATAAGCCTTTCCATGGTTGTTTAATAAAGAGCAGCACAGCTCCACCACTGTAACACAGAATGACATTGCCTCGGGTCACTTCAGGGCATGTCACATCACATAACACAACATAACCTGCTGTAACCTGACCCAACAGGTCAGGTGCCTGTTGCCTATTTGTACAAAATACGTTTTATTTCTTCTCCAGGAGAGAAGCCATGTCACCATGTGTAGCAAAATGTCAATTCTAGCTCTGGGTGCAAGGAATACCAACGGGAATAATTTCCTTCCCAATTATAGTGGACTCTGTTTAGCACTAAGTTACTTAGAGTCATGACATGAACAAGAATGTAGTTGTGATTATTGAAATCAAGTTGAAGAAAATCTGCCTTAATTAGAACAAATTTGAGGACAAAAGTTATAGAGAGACAGAATCCCATTTTTTTTTTAAAAAAAGGCAATAACAGCAGGAGAGAGAGGAGATAAAAAGAGTTATGAAACAAGTAATAGTTAATAACATTAAAGCATTTAATATAAGAGAATTTTATTTTCTAAGAAACAAATAAATGACCAAGAAGTAATTACTACTTTTCAAGGTAATGAATTTGAAAGTTATTTGTCTCACACTGTCACAAGCCTTCCCCCAGGCAGTGGAGCCAGGATTTGGTGGCAGGTGCTGAAAAAAAAAATAACAACACATACACAACAAAAACACCTCGATTGAATCTTTGCCCTAGGACTGTGCCAGTGGCTGCTGTCACTCAATGATGCACTGAGTCTGTTCAGTGGCATCTTATTCAACATTGTGCCTTTCTCCTGTTGCTCTAACCTTGGGCCCTCTTTCTATTCATCCTTTGACATACAGAAAAAACTTAAAAAATGTTACTTGTATTGCTTCATTCTTGAATTAATCAATGCAGTTATCCGTGGCACTGGGTGCATTTAGTATGTAAAAGAAACATAATACCCACTGCCTACCTGCAGTAGGCTTCGCTGAATAAATAAACAAAACAGGTGCACATTGCACACCTGAGACTGAGTAAATACAAAACTCCAGGCTCTTACCAGGATATCCCAGAGAAGGTAAAGAAAGAAAAGAACATTACCTATAGTAAAAAAGAAGGCCTCAAGGATTTTAATTTATTATCTGCTTTGTGTTTAATTTTCTAATCTCACAAGGAAATTCAAGTCTATCAAATGGTTAAAAATGCATGTAGATCACTAGGCGTGGTGAAGTTTAAAAACAACTAATTTGAGTTTATCTATAAAAGTAAAGGGCATGTCCTCTTACAATATTTCTTGGGCAAAAGAAATAATTATTTATGAATAAAACTATAGGATTTGTCACTAGAAGATCTGAAACAAAAGGAAAGTTATAAAGCAGTACTATCAAAATTTATACTTAAAAAGTTAAAACAGCCCTAGCTGGTTTTGATCAATGAATAGAGCATCAGCCTGTGGACTGAAGGGTCTCAGGTTCTATTCCTGAGTTGTGGGCTCGATCCCCAGTGGGGGGCGTGCAGGAGGCAGTCAATCAATGATTCTCTCTCATTGATGTTTCTCTCTCTCCCTCTCCTTTCCTCTCTAAAATCAATAAAATATATTTTAAAATAAATAAATAAAAAGTTAAAACATGTTTACCTACCAACAGTGTCATCCAAATAACCAGTTCTCTTTAATCATTTACTTGATGAATCCCATCTTATTTGGTTGTGATCTGTTAGATTTTAAGGGAGAAGAATTGAAAAACAAACAAACAAAAAAAGAACTTCTTAAGAAAGATATAAAGATATGAATCAGATTTAGTGGAAGATAAAATGTTTATATTTGTGTTTACTCAAGGGGTGGTACTCTTTCTGAATCTAAATATGGAAACAATAAGATATCAAGAGGTAAAAATGGTGAAAGCAGGTATTTATATTTTTACAAAGTAGATTTGCTCTTTCATCAGTAATCCTATAGATTCTTTTCAGATCAAAAATGGAGATAATTATTATGCTTACTAGTATGTTGTCATCAAATATGAATAATTTCAGAATTACTCATCACTTCCAATAATTTGTTCTATTATTCTCAAATTTCTTCCATTCGTTCATATAATCAAGATTTGACTATGCATATATTATAGGCAAAGGACTATAATAAACTGATATATGCATCAAGAATGAACCATTAAAAATAATGTCAGAATTCAGTTCATAATTTCATTTCAAAGGACAGTTGATTTTTAACTTAAATAAAATGTGTGCCTTCAATACAAATGTATAATTTGCTAATAGCTAAATATAAAATATTTGAGATCTAAGATACAGTTGATATACAGACAGGCTTCCTTGCCCTGTAATAAAAACTAAAAGTTTTATTTCAAGCAAGTACATCTTCATAGTTGGAAAAACAAAAATTATCCAACGTAATGGAACATTGAAGTTATTAGTTATCTGTTAATTCATCTATATTTCCCAATCTTCCCAACTATGTCTACAATTTTAACCAATTCCATGTCAACTTTGTGGGTCTCTCTCTCTCTCTCTCTCTCTCTCTCTCTCTCTCTCTCTCTCTCTCTCTCTCTTTCTGGTTCTTTCTTCCTTGCTTTGGGAGGTGAATTAAAACAACAGTTGGGATGGGACTAGATCAGGATATTCAGAGTCATATGACTGTCTAACTCTCTACTGTCATCAGGTTTGACATCTTACACATTAACATGACAAATTAAAAGGCTAGATGGAACTATAAAATGGGATCTCTTGGAAGTAAACTAACTATTAATAGTTGGAAAAGAGAACAAACCTATGCTTATACAATGATAAAGCTAATAAGACAGAATTCTACTTCCTTCAGCTCCACTGCCCTCAGGGAAGTAATAGGATAAATTGCATGTTTTCTTCTAAATTTTACAAAAAAAAAAAAAAAAAAAACCCACCCCTTTACGCAGACATAGGAGAGCAATGGGAAAATAGGATCAGATTGTTTTATTGTTACTTGGCTTGGAACTTAGCTCACAATGTAAGTGTTCTACGTAAAGATTTTTTAGTTATGTACTCCCAAGTCTACAGGAGTGGCTATACAAGGAAGTCAGGTTTGAAAATAAAATCGTTTTTCTGCTATGGATGTAATGTTGAACATATGGCCAACACCTGGAATTTATAGAGGCCTTTACCTAATAAAATCTTTTGAGCTATTCCAAGAATGACAACAAAGTGATGGCATGGAGCAAAACTGCCAAAGGTAATCTTCTTCACTTTCTGGTTCTTTTAAAGCAGAAAACATAAACTAAAAACCAGTGCCTCTCAAATGCTTATGAAATGTGCATTAAAGAGGTGAGAACCCAAGTTCCCTGACAAAGGTGCCATTATATGATGACTGTGAATGTCTTTCTGGATTGTTTCAGAAAAAAGCAGTTTTATGAAGAAGATGACTGATTGGTAAGCATACTCAAAAGGTAGAGTAAGACAGAGTGCAAGATCCAATTCAAAGTATAACAGTTTTACTTAGAATGTTTTTATAATGGAATGCATACTTAAGTGATATAACCAGATATATTGACTTGTAATTTTATAAAAATGGATTAAATTTAGCTGAAACTTAGAAAAATGTCATTTGTAAGGTGTCTCTAAGCTCAACATAGATGTTAAAATTGAAATTTCTAATCAGAAAAGGAAAAATCATGAGATCCAGACTGATATATATATATATATATATATATATATATATATATATATATATATGGGCATCAGTATAAAGATAGCTTAATATTTAAAGAATATAAATATATATGTAAATTTAAATCAGAATAATATAGCCAAAATATACCTCTTATTTGTTTTTTGATTTTTTAAAAATTTTTATTGATTAAGTTATTACATATGTGTCCTTATCCCTACATTACCCCCCTCACATTTGCACTAATGCTTTGCAAATAAGATTTATCTTTAAAGATAATCACAAAATCAGAATTCACCCCAATTCCAAACTTCTATTTACCTCAATTTGGACTTTAGCAGCTTAAATGTCAACACCAAAATCCACTATTGTTTTTTTTTTTTACTTTCTTTTTCAATTACACTCTATGATCAAAGGTATTTTTTAATGTTTTTACTGATTCTTTTTTTCATATAGAGAGAGGAAGGGAGAGAGAGAGAGAGAGAGAGAGAGAGAGAGAGAGAGAGAGAGAGAGAAACATTGATGTTTCTGTCTCCTTCACCCACTCCCACTGGAATGGGAACACACAATCCGGGCATATGTCTTGATCAGATATCAAACTGGCAACCTTTTGGTGCATGGGATCATGCTCAACCAGTGGAGCCATACTGGCCACGGATGCTCAACATTATTTTGTAGTAGTTTTGGGTGTACAGTACAGTAGCCAGATAATCAAACACCCTTCAATGTGCCCCCCTCCAGTGTCTCAAGTACCCTCCTGATGCCATACATATTTATTAAAATACTAGGGGCCCGGTGCACAAAAATTTGTACACTTGGCAGGTCCCTCAGCCCTGCCTGTGCCCTCTCACAGTCTGGGACCTCTCTGGTGATGTCCACCTGCTGGCATGCCTGGCTAGCCTGGGTGAGGGGCTGATGGCTGTTTGCAAGCTGGCCAAGCCCCCTCCCCTGCCGCCCAGTGTGGACCCTCACCCCATTGGAGTGTGGCCAGCCTGGGTGATGGGCTGAGGGCTGTTGTCAGGCTTTCAGGCTTCCCACAGCTCCTATTGACTCAATGTCCCAGCAAGGTTGGGTGGAAGCAGGTTTCTGGGATTTATTTATCTTCTATAATTGATTTATATATCTCCTTTAAGTGGAGACCTAGGCAGGTAACAAGGCCTCTTGTCTGCTTCAGCTCCATGGCTTCTATAATTGAAAGAATGTTACCTTAGTAGACGAGATGTGCCCAGCCAGCCTAGGCAGGCAGTTTCCTCCATCGCTGGTGCAATGGAAGCCTGCTGTTTGCTTCAGCTCCATGGCTTCTATAATTGCAACTGTGTTGCCTTGAGCACAGAGAGGCCCAGCCGGCTGGCAGATAGTTTACTCCTGGTGCAACAGAACCCGCCTATTTACTCCAGTTCTGTGACTGCTGGCCACCATCTTGGCTGGGTTAATTTGCCTACAGCCACTCTGATTGGCTGGTGGGCGTCGCTTAGGCATCCTGAAGAAATGGTCAATTTCAATATTACTCTTATTAGATTAGATTATTGACTATATCCTGATGCTGTACTTTACATCCCCAGGACCTTACTGTGAGTAACAATTAGTAGATCTTAACCCCTTCACCTTTTCAGCCAACCATTCAACCTCCCTCTCCTCTAGCAACCATCAGTCTGTTCGCTGCATCGTGAATCCATTACTGTTTTATTTGTTCATTTATTTTGCTCTTTAGAGTCCACATAGAAGTGAGATCATATGGTATTTGCCTTTCTCTGTCTGAGTTATTTAACTGAGAATAATTCCCTCTAGATCTACCCATGCTGTCACAAATGGTAAGATTGCATTATGTTCATAGTGGCTGAGTAATATTTCATCATGTATATTTTCCACTTCTTTACCCAATCGTCTATTGATAAGGCTTGAGTTACTTTCACATCTGCTTATTTTAAACAACACTGCAGAGAACACAGGGATGCCTATGTTCTTTTGATTTACTGTTTTGGGTTTCTCTGGATATGGTATACCCAGTTCAATCACTGGGTCATAAAGGAGTTGCATTTTAAATTTTTTTAGGATCTTTCTCTGTTTTCCTTAGTGATTACACCAATCTGAGGTCCTACCAACTGCACAAGAATTCCTGTTTCTCCACATCCTCGAAAACACTTGTTTGTTGTTTTATTGATGACAGCTTTTCTGACAGTGTGAGGTGATAGCTAACGGTGGTTTTAATTTGCATTTCTATAATAATTTGTGACACTGATCATGTTTCATATGTCTATTGGCCATTTGTATGTCCTCTTTGGAGAAGTGTCATTTCAGTTCCCCTGCTCATTTTTTAATTGGATTTTTCATTTCCTTGGTGTTGAGTTGTATGAGTTCTTTATAAACGTTGGATATTATCCTCTTATCTGATGTATGATTAGCACATATGTTCTCCTATTCAGTAGGTGATCTTTTCATTTTGTTAATGGGTTTCTTTGTTGTGCAATCACTTTATAGTTTGATTTAGGCCTGATTCTTTCTTTCTTCTTTCGTCTCCCTTGCCCAAGAAGATATATCAGAAAACATATTGCTATGAGAGCTGCCAGAGACCAATCATTGTCACCTTCATTGCTCTGAAAGGTTGGAGCTGTTCACTCAGCCTTTAGATTGAGATGTTGATAGTTAAAGCAACCCTCCACTTGTTACTTATATGTAAATTCTTGTTGTTGGAATTTCCTGCCTAAAGATATGGTTGTTTTTCCATAGCCTTAATAAAAGCTTTGAGCAAGGCCAGAGCAGGGGGCAGTCTTTCCCACTTGAGGTAGGCTTCCTGCCTGTTCCCCAAGTTCCAAATTAATTCCTTCTAGTCTCTCTTTCATTTTGTGTGTGGGCTTCTCCAGAACCTGAACCCTGAACGGGAACCCTGAGCCACAAGGGGTTCCCACAAGAGCTGACAGGGATTTTTACTGGCTATGTTTTCTTCTAGGAGTATTATGGTTTTGAATCTTCCACTTAAGTCTTTAATCTATTTTGAGTTTATTCTTGTATATGATATAAGGTGTCTAGTGTCATCTTTCTTGCATGTATATGTCCAATTTTTGACACAATTTTTTGAATAAACTGTCCTTACCCCTTGTATGTTCTTGCCTTCTTTGTCAAAGATTAATTTAACATATAGGAATGAACTCTTTATTTTGTTCAATTGATCCGTATACATGTTCCTATCTCAGAACCATGCTATTTTGATTGCTATATCCTTGTGTACCTTTTTTTATCAGTTAGAATGATGGTTCTCACTTTGTTATGCTTTCTCAAGATGGCAATTCAGGGTCTGTTGAGGATCAATATAAATTTTTGGAATATTTGTTTTAGTTCTGTGAAATATGCCATTGATATTTTGATAGGAATTCTATTGAATCTTTAAACTGCTTTGAGTAGTATGGTCATTTTAACAATGTTAATTCTTCTTTATCATTAGCACTGTAGATGCTTTTATTTATTTGTATCTTGTTCAACTTTCTTCACTGTCTTATAATGTTCAGAGTACTGGTCTTTTACCGCCTTGGTATTTAATTTTAGGTTTATTATTATTTGATGAAATTGTTTTCTTAGGTTCTCTGATAGTTCATTATTGGTGTATAAAAATTCAACCAATTTCTGAATATTTATTCTGTATCCTATACTTTATTGAATTCACTTATACGTTCTAGTAGTGTTTTGGTAGAATCTTTAGTGTTCTCTATATAAAGTATCACATTATCTGATAGTGATACATAAAATTTAAAATAATGACAGTTTTACTAATTCCCTTCCAATTTGGATGCCTTTTATTTTTTTCTCTTGTCTGATTACTGTGGTGAGGGCTTCCAATACTATGCTGAAAAAGAGTGGTAAAAGTGGGCATGTTTGTCTTGCTCCTGATCTGAAGGAAAATGCTTGTAGTTTTCCCCATTGAGTATAATGTTCACTGTAGGTTTATTATATGTGGCCTTTATTTTATTAAGGTATGCTCCCACTATTTCCAATTTTCTTATAATTTTTATGATAAATTGGTTCTGGATTTTGTCAAATGCTTTATATGTTGATATTATTACATGCTTTTTAGTCTTCATTTTTTATGTGGTTTATCATATTAATTTAGTTGCTGATATTGTACCAACCTTGCGTACAGGGACTAAATCTTACTTGATCATGGTGTATGATATTTTTTTAAATAAATTTTATTGATTTTTTTACAGAGAGGAAGGAGAGGGGTAGAGAGTTAGAAACATTGATGAGGGAGAAACATCAATCAGCTGCCTCCTGCACACCTCCTACTGGAGATGTGCCTGTAACCAAGGTCCATGCCCTTGACCAGAATCGAACCTGGGACCCTTCAGTCCACAGACTGACACTCTATCCACTGAACCAAACCATTTAGGTCAGTGTACAATCTTTTTAATGTATGGCTGGATTCAGTTTGCCAATATTTTGTTGAGGATTTGTGCATTGTGCTCATCAGGGATATTGGCCTATAATTATCTTTATTTGTAAAGTTTTTATCTGATTTTAGAAATGAAAACATGCTGACCTTGTAAAATGAGCTTGGGCATATTTCCTTCTCTTGATTTTTAAAAATAATTTAAGAAGGATGGCGTTAGTTATTCTTTGAATGTTTGGTAAAATTCACCTGTAAAGCCATCTATTTCAGGACTTTTGTTTGTTGAGGTTTTTTTTATTATTATTATTACTTCTATGATTTTGTTGGTTATAACGGTTCTGTTCTGATTTTCTGTTTTTTTTTCTTAATCTTGGAAGTTTGTATATTCTATGAATTTATTAATTTATCCAGGTGATCTAAATATTGGCATATAGTTATTCATAATATTTTCTTATAATCCTTTGTGTTTTTGTAGTGTCAGTTGTTACTTCTCTTTCATTTCTGATTTTACTTATTTGGGTCTTGTCTCTTTTTTCTTGATTGGTTTGGTTAATAGATAAATAATCTTGTTTATCTTTTCAAAATACCGTGTCTTGGTTTCATTATATTTTGTGTAATTTTTAGACTTTCTTTTGTTTATTTTCCTTCTGATCTTTATTATTTCTACCTTTCTACTATCTTCGGGATTTGTGTGTTCTTCACTTTCTATTTATTTTAGGTGTAATATTGGACTGTTTATTTGAGATTTTTATTGTTTCTTGAGGTAGGCCTGTAATACTATAAGTTTCCGTCTTAGGAATGCTTACCCTGTGCCCAGAGATTTTGGGTTGTGATGTGTTCACTTTTATTTGTTTCAAGGTATCCTTTCACTTCTTCCTTAATTTTACTGTTACTCACTTATTGTTTAGTACCATGTTATTTAGTCTTTAAGTCTTTGTATGTTTTTCAGATTTTTTTTGTGATTTCTTATTTAATACCATTGTGTTCAGAATAGATGCTTGATATCATTTCAACCTCTTTAAACTTATTTGGACTTGTTTTTGTTGCCCCACATGTGGTCTATCCTAGAAAATGTTCCATGTGCCCTGAAAAAAATGTATATTCTCCTGCTTTGGGGTTTAATGCCTTGGAAATACCAAGTAAATCTTGTGATCAATTGTGTCATTTTAAGATTCTGTTTCCCTGTTAATTATCTTTCTGGAAGGTATATCCATTCATATTAATAGAATGTTAAAATTTCCTCTGATTGTATTACTGTTAATGTCTCCCTTTATGTCCATTAACATTTGCTTTATATATTTAGGAGACCTATTTTAGGTGCATACATGTTTACAAGGGTGATATCCTAGAGTTAGATTGATTCCTTTATCATTATGTAATATCCTTCTTTGTCTATTATTATAGCCTCTATTTTTTTATCATCATTGTTGTTTTTTTTTAAATATATTTTATTGATTTTTCACAGAGAGGAAGGGAGAGGGATAGAAAGTTAGAAACATCAATCAGAGAGAAACATCGATCAGCTTCCTCTTGCATACCACCTATTGGTGATATGCCTGCAACCAAGGTACATGCCCTTGACCGGGATCAACCTGAGACCTTTCAGTCCTCAGGCTGACGCTCTATCCACTGAGCCAAACCCGTTAGGGCTCTTTATCATTATTGCTGACACTACTACAGATATGCCTATCTTCCCTCCCTTCGCTAGCCTCCACCCAGCCCCTTGCCCTGGCCCCTCCTTCTGGCCAACACCATTACTTTTTGCAACAGCATGAATGGGCCTGGAGATTATCAAGTTAAGTGAAATAATCTTTATTATAAAGTCTGCTTTGTCTGATATATGTATTATTACCCCAGCTTTTTAAAAATTTCCACTATCATGAAATATTTTTTTTTCCATTTCCTTACTGTCAGATTGTGTATGTTTTGTTCTGATGTGGGTCTCTTATAGACACCATATATAAGGATTGTGGTTGTTTTTTTTTTATCCATTTGGCTACCTTAGGTCTTTTTATTGGAGCATAAGCATTTAAAGTGATTACTTATAGGTACTTATGTATTGCCACTTTGTTATATATATTTAGGTGTGTGTCTTTTTTTCCTTCTCCTTAAAGAAGTCTCTTTAAAGTTACTTGATGCCCCGGCCAATGTGGCTTTATTGATTAGGTGTCATTCTGTACATTGAAAGGTTGCCAGTTTGTTTCCAGGTTTGGCACATGCCTGGGTTGTGGGCTCAATCCCTGGTGGGGGGCATGGAAGACACAGCCGAACCATGTTCCACTGTCACATCAATTTTTCTCTCTCTTTCTCCCTCTCCCTTCCCTGCTCTCTAAAAATTAATAAAAATTTTTAAATAAATAAATACATATTATTTATAATATTGTTTTGGTGATGATAAACTCTTTTTTAAACCAATCAATTACTTCTTTTTAAAAATTTTAATTAATTGATTCGAGAGAGAGAAAGAGTAAGAGACCTGTTGCTCCATTCATCTACGCACCCATTAGATGATTCCTATATGTGGCCTAACCATTGATCCAACCTACCACTTTGGCATATAAGGATGATGCTAGAACCAACTGTGCTAACTCCTTTTGTTGTTGTTGTCTGGATTGCTCTTCATTTCACCTTCAGTTTTAAATGATAATCTTTCACAGTAATGTAGTCTTGTTTATAGGAGTTTGCTTTCAATACTTTGAATATTTTGTGCTGATCTCTTTTTGTCTGAAATATTTCTCTAAGAAATCAGCTGAGAGCTTCTTGGTGCTTTCTCTTGCCACTTTAGGATTGCCATTTTAATTGTGATGTGTCATGTGTCTTGGTGTGGTCCTCTTTGGATTCAACTTTTGTGGCATTCTCTGCACTTTCTGGCCTTTTCTTTTCACCATGTTACAGAAGTTTTCAGACATTATTTTTTCAAATATGTTCTAAATACCTTGATCTCTCTCTCTTCTCCTTCTTGTTCCTTTATGTTGTGGTTATTGTTATGTTTGACATTGTCCCATAGGTTCCTTAGACTATTCTCATTTTATTTTACTTTTTCTGCTCTCATTGGATGTTTTTGCTACCTTCATTCCAAATTTCTGATTCAGTCCTCTGCACTATTTAGTCTGCTGTGGATTCCTTCTAGTGTATTATTTATTTCAGATATTATATTTTCATTTCTGACCTATTCTTTTTTACTATTTTTATGACTTTTTATGAGTACCAATTTTTTATTGATGTTCTCGCTGAGTTCATCTATTCTTCTCATGAATTTCTTTTTTTTATTTTAAAATATTTTTTATTATATGCTTTACATTGAGTGCTTCAGAAAATATAATTACAATGATTTCAAAATGCAAGTTCTGGATTAAATAAACATTCTCTATAATTACCTTCAGTTAATATTTATAAATTTATGCAGACACTAAGTCAGCTAACAAATAAAATAAGCAAAATAACAATTGAAACTACAAATCTCACGGTTGAGGAGCATGCATGATAAATTAGGTCACTTTGCTACTCTGTTTTTTTTTAAATACATGTTTCACATTGTTTCAATCAAATATATCTCCACTCTAAGAGTTAAATTAGACTGCTGATACTAAAAGTTAAAGCTATGATCTTTGCTATTTAAAAATAATTCAGTTTAATACAAAGAAGTTCAGAAAGAAAATTTCAGGACTCTTTTTCAGAAGCTTTTGCTACTTAGTCCTACACTGGTGTACACAAAGGTTCAGGTAAGGCTAAGAAGAGAGTTTCCTATGGAAGACATGATCAAAGAAACAGGTGAAGTAGGCAGCTTGTAAACTAGCTAGCTATCAAGAAGCTACCAATATATGTACTAATCTTTGTAACACTTTATACAATAAAAAAAGAAATAATGATAGAAAACTACCCCTACCTGGTGAAACAAATAGACTTACAAGTCCAAGAAGCACAGAGATTCCAAAACAAGAGGAATCCTAAGAACACCACACCAAGACACAACATAATTAAAATGCCAAGGGCAAAAGACAAAGAGAGAATATTAAAAGCAGCAAGAGAAAAACAGTTCCTTACCTATAAGGGATACGACAGTCAGCTGATTTCTCAACAGAAACTATGCAGGCCAGAAGGCAGTGGCAAGAAATATTCAAAGTGATGAATAGCAAGAACCTATAACCAAGATTACTCTACCCAGAAAAGCTATCATTTAGAATTGAAGGTCAGATAAAGAGTTTCACACATAAGAAAAAGCTAAAGGAGTTCATCACCACCAAACCAGTATTATATGAAATGCTGAAGTATTTAAAAAGAGGAAAAAGTAAAGATAAAAATTATGAACAACAGAGTGACAACAAATACATATGTATCAACAAGTGAATCTAAAAATTAAGTGTATAAAAAATCTGATGAACAGAATAAACTGTTGAATGGGATAGAATCAGAGGCATAGAAATGGAACAGACTGATGATTCTCAGAGGAAAAGGGATGTTTAGACAAAGATCTTATATGTGTATGCAGTACCTATGGACACAGATAATAGGGTGGCAAGGGCCTGGGGTGGGGTGGGAATCGGGTGGAGGGGAGCTATGGGGGGAAAATGAGGGACATCTGTAAAAATCTCAACAATAAAGTTATTAAAAAAAAGAAGTTACCAATAAAGGACTCATATTAGTAACTATCATGTTTTAAAAGCCTTAGCCAGTGTTACAAAAACAAAGCATTTAGAGTATTATTTTTTAATGCAAACAATTGATTTTTGCCTTCTATACATAATCATCTTTGAAATGCTAAAAATGAGTTCCAACTGTGGTTCTTTTGAGAAGCTGCAGGTGCACATGAGATGATCCACTGCTTTGCCCTCTCAAAGTATTCTTTGAAAGCAGTAGGATGTGGCTTGATCATAGAAGAACCTGGAGTCCAGTTTGCTGCGCAGACATCTCCGTGTTCTTCCACAAACTGGAATGCTTAACCAGGCAGAGGGTCTCCTCCATGCTTCGGCCCACTGGGAGGTCATTGACACTCATTTGCTTGATGACTTTCTTGGGGTCAATGATGAAGAGACCTCTTAGTGCAAGACCAGGACTTTTCACAGCACACCGTGGTCTCGGGAAATCTGCTGAGTCAACAGTGCGATGTTCATGTGGCTCAAAGCGCTCTTCTTCCTCTGTGTGTTGCTCCAAGTGAGATGGCTGAAGTGGGAATCCATGGAAACTGCCACAACTTCCCAGTTCACAGCATGAAACTCATGGGCTTTGTTCCTGAAAGCAGTCATTTCTGGAGGACACACACAGGTGAAATCCAGAGGATAGAAGAAGAGCACCAAATATTTCCCCTTAACGCCCTCAAGGCTTAGTTCTTTGAACTCTCCTTCAACAAGGGCTGTCCTCTTCAAACAGGATGGATGCTGGGTGGTGGCAGGAGCATGGGGAATGGTACGAGGAACTGGTGCCAAAGGCAAATTTTGCTCGACTGAAAGCAGACCAAAATACATTTGTCAAGCATGTTCTTCATGAAGCAGCAGGCCTGAGGGCTGCAGAGGCAGAGATGCCCCAAGGAATGGCAGTCACATGCTTGCCAATTGTAGCAACCTTCCCAACGAGACTGCCATCTTTAGTGCAGGTGGGAGTGGTGGGAAGGACCCATAAATTTCTTGATCATCTTTATAACTGTGGGAGCCCCTTACACGTCCAATGTGGTTCAGGGTTCCTATTCAGAGTTTGAGTTCTGGAGGAGGCTGCACACAAAATGAAGAGAGAGTAGAAGAGAATCAATTTGGAAACTGGGGGACCAGGCGTGGAGTCTATCTAGTGGATTGACTGCCCACTGGTGCCTGGGCCTCACCAGCCTTTTATTGAGTCTCTGAGAAAACAACCATATCCTTAGGCAGGAAATTCCAACAACAAACAGGCAGCAAGAATTTACATGTAATTAACAGGTGGGGGTTTGCTTTAACTAACAATGTTTCAACTTAATGGGTGCATAGCTCTGACATTTCAGAGCAACCAAGGTTGGTGAAAACAATCAGTTTCCAGCATATAGCTATTATTTAGAATTCTCTATCAGTAGATTGCCTGTATACATTCCATTTACTTTTTTTTGTGGGGGGAGGGACAGGGAATTTCTCCTATTTTTTGTTTCTTTGTCTCCCCATTTTGGCTGCCTCTCTGCATCTGTTTTTGTGTTTTATGTAGATCTGCTATGTCTCCAGTCTTGGGAAGGTGGCCTTATGTAGTAAGTGTCCTTTGGGGCTCAGTGAGGCAGGCTCCCTGATCAAATTAGCTGTGTGCTCTAGGCATGTCCCTTGTATAGATTATATGAGTCTTCTGTAGTTGATTTGTTTTTTATTATTGTCAGTATTACAGATTTCCCATTAGTCCTCCCTCTCCCCCTTTCCATCCAGCCTCCCAAACCCAGCCCTTCACAACACTATTGTCTGTTTCCATGGATATGCATATATGTTCTTTAGTTAATCCCTCCCACCCACACATCTCACCTCTGAGATCTTTGCATCCATACCTCTAAAACTATTCTTGTCACTTTTATTTTGTTCATTAGATCCAACAAATAAGTGAGAACGTGATATTTATTTTTCTCTGTCTGGCCTATTTTGCTTAGCATAATAATCTCCAGAGCCATCCATGCTAAGAATAAGAAATCATTTTTAATCATTTTTAATCATTTTTAAACCCACATAGTATGCCATGTATAAATGGATCACAGCTATATATCCACTCATTTACTGATGGGCACTTGGACTATTTCCTGATCTTAGCCATTGTAACTAACACTACTATGAACATAAGGGTGCATATATTCTTTCTGATTCATATTTTTTTATATTCTTACTAAGGGCCTGGTGCACAAAAATTTGTGCACTCATGGGAGGGGGGCGTCCCTCAACCCGGCCTGTGCCCTCTCACAGTCTGGGACCCCTTGGGGGATGTCCACCTGCTGGTGTGCCTGGACAGCCTGGGTGAGGGGCTGATGGCAGTTTGCAGGCTGGCCTAGCCTGCCCACTGCCCACCCTGCCCCCTCCACTGCCTGCCCCGCCCCCACAGCCACCCTGCCCCCACCCAGCTGTACCTGCAGCTGCTCCCTCTGTGCCTGCCAGTCTCCATCTTGGCTGGGTTAATTTCCATACAGCCCCTCTGATTGGCTGGTGGGCATGGCTTGGCTGGAGGGTGTGGCTTAGGCACCCTGGAGAGACATTAATTTTCATATTACTCTTTTATTAGAGTAGATGTGCTCCTAGATTGGGTACATATGCATTTATAAGGGTCATATCTTTTTGTAGGATTTATCTCTTTATCATTATACTAGGAACTTATCCATATATTTCTAGGAACTTGTCCATTTCTAGGAACTTATCCATTTCTCCTAGGTTATTGAATTTGGTGGCATAAAGTCTTTACTAATATTCTAGTGTGATCCTTTGTATATCTGTGATGTTTGTGGTGATTCCTCCTTCTCATTTCTGATGTTGTTTATATGGGATTTTCCCCTTTTTTCTTGGTGAGTCTAGCCAAGGGTTTGTCAATTTTATTAATCTTTTCAAAGAACCACCTCTTTTTTTTATTTATATTTTGTATAGTATTTTTATCTCTATTTCATTTAATTTTGCTCTAATTTTTATTGTTTCTTTTCTTCTGCTGATTTCAGATTGCTTTTGTTCTTTTTTTTAGTAATTTAAAATGTGATGGTAGGTTGTTTACTTGGGATTTCTCTTGTTCTTGATATAAAATTTCCTCTTATTACTGCTCTCACTGCGTGCCAGAGGTTTTGATATGCTGTGTTATTATTCTCATTTGTCTCTATATATCTTTTGATTTCATCTTTTATTTATTCTTTGACCCAGTCATTTTTTAGTAGTATTTGTTTAATTTCCATGTGTGTGTGTGTGTGTGTGTGTGTGTGTGTGTGTGTGTTTAATTTGTTTTTGCAGTTGATTTCTAATTTCAAGGAATCCTGGTCAGAAAGTATATGTGGTATATTTTCAATTTTCTTGAATTTGTTGATGTTAGTTCTATGACTCAACAGATGGTCTATCCTTAAGAATGTTCCATGTGTGCTGGAGAAGAATGTATAATATGATGTTCCGGGATGAAATGTTCTGTAAATGTCATTTGGTCTAGTGTTTCATTTAAGACTGTTATTTTTTTTAATTGATTTTTAGTCTGGCTGATCTGGCTAGAGCTGCCAGTGGAGTATTATAGCCTCCAACTATGTGTTTTGCTATGTTTCTCCCTTCAGTTCTGTGAGGAGTAGTTTAATATATTTTGGTGCTACCTTGTTGGGTACATATATATTAAGAAATGTTATGTTTTCTTGATGTAGTGCTCCCTTTAGCATTATAAACTGTCTATTTTTGTCTCTTATTATTTTTGTTATCTTGAGGTCTATTTTGTCAGATATAAGTATGGCTTCACTTGCTTTTTTGTGGTTGTTATTTTCTTGGAGAATCATTTTCCACCCTTTTACTTTGAATCTACCTTTGGTGCTTAGATGTGTCTCTTGGTCTCTTGTAAGCAGTATATGATTTTTTTTTAAAAAATCCACTCTGCTTCTATGTGCATCATTACTGATGAATTCAGAGCCTTTACATTTAGGGTAGCTATTGATATATGAGGACTTCCTATAGCCATTTTATCTTTTGTTTTCTCGTAGCGCTGTGCCTCCCTTGGTTCTTTTCCTATATGCTTCTGTCTGCTGTTTTTGTTCGATGGCATTCCATACATCTTTCCCCTGTTTCTTCTTTTTATAAGCCATGTGTCCTGGTTTGGGGATTTTTGTGTGTGGTTTCCATTAGGTTTATAAAAAGTGAAGTTATATATATACTATAGTTTTTCTCTTTTCAATGCATCTGATCTTCATCTTCCTTTGCCAGTTCATACCTTTCCAACTTTCCCCTTGTATATTATTGTTGTCACAAATTATCTCTTTTTAGGCTGCGCATTTTTTTGGTGACGTTACTTGTAGTGTTGTGATCTTATGTTCTTTGTTTCAGGTAGAATAACTCTCTTAAGTATTTCCTGCAATGGAAGTTTTCTGGTGCTAAAATCCCCCAGCTTCTGTATGTCTGGGAATGTCCTTACTTCTTCATATTTAGAGAATAATTTTTCTGGATATATTGCACATGACTGGTAATTTCTGTCTTTCAGACTTTTGCATATTTGATTCCATTTTCTTATGGCTTGTTGAGTTACTTCTGAGAAGTCAGATGAAATTCTGGTGGGTTTTCCTTTGTAGGTCACTTTCTTCTTTTTCTTGGCTGCTTTGAGAATTTTTTTCTTGGTCATTAATTTTTGACAGCTTCATTACCAAGTCATTGGAGAGGGATTGATGTAACTATGGGTTGTTTTTTTTCTTGGATTCAAGGATCTAGTTATTTCTATAGATTTAAGAAGTTCTCATCTTCTCAATTCCATCCTCCCTTTCTTTCTCCTCCACAAAGCCTGTGATTCTGATGTCACGTTTTGTGATGGAATCAGATAGTTCACATAGAACTCTTTCATTTTTCTTTATTCTTATGTCTCTCTCTTCTTTTCTCTGCATCATTTCTTGATTTCTTTCTTCTATATCACAAGTTCTTTCCTCTCACTGGTGGATTCTGTTTTCTATGCTCAATAGCTTACTCTAGCTTTCCTTAATTGCATGCTTCATTTCCGGGATTTCCGATTGATTCTTTTTTAAAGTTTTAATTTCCTTGGAGAAATACTCATTTTGTTCATTGATTTGTTTTGTGAGTGCATTCTATGGCTTGTCAGTATTTTCTCGCATATCGTTGAATGTTTTCAGAAATGCAAACTTGAAATCTGTCATGTATATCACATAATTCATATGTTCCAGCCTACTTTCTGGGGATTTTCCATTTTCTTTCTGGTCATTGTTGCTACTGTAGTTGTTCATGGTATTTGCTGTTCTCCTTCGTTTTCCCATTTATCTCTGAGGAGGTCCTTTTTTCTACACTGTTTCAGTAGATGGTGTTGAATTGCAAGATATTTACCTCTGTGGCTTCACAGTTTTGAGCCTCCGCGGCTTCTGTTGGATAGTACCGCCTCTGCTGCTTGGCGGTGGGTTTTGTTTTTCCTCACCATAATGGCAACCCCGTGATCTCTGTGGGTCCAGCCCAAGCACCCTTCTGGGGTTCACTCACAGAGCGAAACAGTGATTCTACTGCAACAGGTCTTTGTTTACAGATAATATACTCCTGGAGCCAACTGCACAGGCAACAGGATGTGAGTTTTTTTCGAGTGTAATCAGTGGCAAGGCTCTGTGATTTACTTTCTTTGTCTGAAAGATCACCACTAGGCCCAATCGTGGGGAGCCACTCAGCAGCCCTCAGCACTCTACAGGGTAGGTGTCTGCTAACTCAGTGTTCACTCTTGCCACTCATGTGCATGACTCAGACCCTATTAGCACTGCGCCCATGCTTCAGGCTCTGCACTCTCTTGCTGCTTGCACGTGTGACCGTGAAACTCCGACAAACAATTGCAGATTTCCCTGCCAGACTGTCTCCTGCAGCTCTCTTCCTCCAGGCAGGCTGAAAGAAGTGCCTGCTACCACAGTTGACTTTCTCCCCTTCTGGGCTAACATGTGAGTTCTCAGCTGTCCTGCAGACACACTGCACTGTAGAGCGGCTATGTCATTGGCTACCCTTGTCTGAACTTCCATCCCTTCTCATCTACCAACTTATTCCAGGAAGCCCACCTTAGGTGTTTCAGTGTGTGGGCCTCTTAGGCATGCATCTGTGTGAGCAGATACTTCTTTGTTGAATTATAGATGGTTAACTTGTTGAAATGTCAGGGGGAGAGGAAAAGGCAGGCCTTTAAGGTGCAACCTTTGAAGCCACTCCACTTGTTTTTAAGTCAGCTCCTTTATAATTTCTTGAAATGCTGGTTTGGTGGTAATGTATTTTATTAGTCTTCAATTTTAAATTATAGCATGCTGGATAGAGTAGTTTTGAATTCAGGTCCTTGCTTTTCATTACTTTGAATACTTTATGCCAATCCCTTCATGAAGTGTTTCTGATAAGAAATCAACTGGTAGTCTAATGGAAACTTCCATATAAGTAATGTACTCTGTCTCTCTTGCTGCCTTTAAAATTCTTTCTTTGCACTTAATGTTAGTCATTTTATTATGATGTGTATTGGTGTGAGTTTCTTTGTGTTCTTCCTGATTGCAAGTGTCTGTGCTTTCTGGACTAGTGTGACTTTTTTCTTCACCTGGTTATGGAAGTTTTCTGTCACTATTTCTTTAAATAGATTCTCTATCACTTGCTCACTTTCTTCTTTTTTTGGCATCCTTATGATGCAGATGTTGTTACCTTTCATGTTGTGCCAAAGTTTCATTAAACTGTCCACCTTATTTTTATTTTTCTTGTTGTTCTCTAGTTGGGTTATTTTTTCCAAGTCATTGATTTCATCATTTGTTTCTTTCAATTTGTTTTTAATTCCTTCTGTTGTATTGTTGATGTCAGACATGGTTCTTCATTTCTGAGTGGTTCTTGTTCTTGGTTTCTATTTACTTTATCATGTGGTTGTAGTTCCCACTAAGTTCCTTGGTTATCCTTATGACCAATTCTTAAACTCTATATCTGATAAGCACTTATCTCTATATCTGAAATTCAGCTCTTCTTCTGGATATTCTTCCTTTTCACTCATTTGGGGTTGTTTCTTTGTATCTCCATTTTAGTTGTCATTTTGTGTTTGCTTCTGTATATTAGGTAGAACTGCTTTGCCTCCCTGTCTGGGAGGGTTGGCCTTATATAGTAAGTGTCCTGTGGGACCCAAGGGCACAGTCTCCTTGATCTCCTGAGCTGGGTGCTCTACGAATGTCCTTTGTGTGGATTGTATGGGTCCTCCTCTTGTAATTGGGTTGTGATTGCTATAGGCCTTTTTGTTCATGGGGTCAACACTCAGGCTGGCTGACCATAAAGCTCAACTCTGACCATGTAATGCAAGTTGTTGTACAGGTGTTTTTGATACAGCATTTCCACTTTTAGTAATTTACCCTTAGTTGAGCAGCCTAACTATGCCAAGATGGTTCATGATGAATCTTCAGTGACTACCAGGTAAAATTTTGGGGATAATACCTGCAAAGGTCCTTTGGAGGGAAGCCTAGACCAGCTGTGATAAGGGGCCCAATCCTGGCAGGAAGACCAGCATCTTGTTTCTCTGATGCCTTTCAAGTTTGAGTTCTTGGTCCATGCATTCAAATTTAGTGAGGCATGAGTGTTTGTAGTTGATTCTTGATTGGTGTTGACATATTTGTGTCGAGTTGACCCTCAGGCTGGTTGACTGGGATATTGATTCTTACCATAGTGTACAAGTTGCTGTGCAGGAGTTCACCTCAGAAAAAGAGATTCTTCTCAGTAAATCTGGTGCCCGTCAATACCTCCCCTCAGGGCTTCCACTTGTGAAGTTAATCAATTCATGCTCTGATGTTGTCTGTAGCCTTCTACCAGGTGTGTAGGTTTTGGGGCCTCTTGGGAGTCATCCTAGTGCAGATTAATGTTCTATGCTTACTGTGACTTTTCCTGTGCTATGTATTAAAAGCTATAAAGCAATCAATGTTTGGTAACTGCTTCTACTGGGCCTGGGTTCACAGTGGGAGGGGCCAAGCTGCTTACAGAGATTGATTTCCATAGTACAAGGACAGTACAGGTCATCAAGAGGAGCAATGCACCCCAAATCCCCTTCTTCTTTCCAACTGCACTCTTGGTTCAGACACTAAACAGCCTCTGGCAATATGTAAGTTACATGAGTCAGGGCTCACTGAGTCACCATGTAGGTGTGAGTAGTGTTCCCCTGGTTAATATAGATTGAAACTCAGTGACAGTGTTGGTTCTGAGGTCACTCAGTCAAAGACTCAACAGTCATTAAGTTCAGCTGCCATTGGCCTGGGGCCTGTGAACCTATTTTGGGGGTTGTGGTCTTAGAGAGCTAGCTGGGTGAGGCCAATAGAGTTTATTAGACTAAAAGAGATTAATATCTGACCAGGTGGTTGGAATGCCTGTAGGGGGAAAACATTTGCCCTTCCCCAAAGTCATACAACTCATTCTCTCCTTCCATTTCCTCGGCACCCCTTGATTTTGCCTGGATTTTATTGAGTTAGTCAGGAAAGATTACAACATGGGTACAGGCTCGCTGAAGCCAGTAGATTTGGCCTAAGGGTGTGAGCTTGGCAGGAAGGGGTCTCAGTTTTCCAGAGGGTGGGACTAATCTCCCCAGGCTTATGCCATATAATGGTCCATGGGTGCAAAGCCAGGCCTTTTCACATCTCCACCCTTCTTAACTGTATTGACCTGGGTTCTTCTATAAATCCTTACTTATAAGACATCTGTGCAGCTAGTTTTCAGATGGCTATCCAGGCTGATTGTGTTATAATTTAGTTATAATTTTGATATGGTCCTGGGTAGTAGTTAGTGTGACTTTCACCTACTCTGCTGCCATCTGGAATCTCAATATCCTTTTATGATATCTTTCCATAGACCTTTAGTTCTCATAATCTATTGCTTCGCTCAAGGACTCATAGCCAAATGGGTAGAAGAAATGGGTTATTTCACTCAAAATCATATAAAAAGAACCTAATTTACTATTGCTTATCAGAGTTAAGTACTACAAATACCTATTAGGAACTTTAAAACAAAACATAGCACATTTTCCTACTGTATATCCTAGTAAATCAGCCAGTTGATAACCTCTATAACTATTGGATCACATGCCACCATCAAAATAACAACAATAACAACAACAACAATAAAGTTGTTGTAGCATAAGGAAAGAAGAAACCACAGCCCATCTAGAATACCTAGCTTTGCTATAAAGAGGGTACAGAGGAGTGCCCCCTCACCTTTCCTCTCCCATCCCTTCTTCCCCTACAGGTATGCATCTCCTAAACTCTAAGGGACCCCATGAAGCTTGCAACCGGGGCAGCAATGGGCAATGGTAGTTTATCCTAGCAACCCCCCTGAACCTGTGCCCAAGCTCCCCTTTTCTCTGATATTTTGGTGAGCCAAAGCAGCCCAGCCTTGCCCTGACTGGTTTGGCTCAGTGGATAGAGCGTCAGCCTGTGGACTCAAGGGTCCCAGGTTCAATTCCAGTTAAGGGCATGTACCTTGGTTGCAGGCACATCCCCAGTGGGGGATATGCAGGAGGCAGCTGATCAATGCTTCTCTTTCATCGATGTTTCTAACTCTCTATCCCTCTCCCTTACTTTCTGTAAAATATATATATATATCAGCCCAGCCTAGGCTCATTTCCCCAGCCCTTCCTTGTTTCACTGTCCCCAGCTTTAGTAAATATCCTCTAAAATCCACCTGGATTCCTGCTGTGAACTTTCCCTGAGGAAGTCAAGAACCCACACACTACTGCTGGTGCTAGGCAGACTCTCTCAGGGCCAGGTCCCCTTTTCGGGAAACCCTACCTGGTCCATAATTTTGCTCCTCAAAATATGCCCAGGAACCATGTCTCCTTCCTGAGGTGGTTAGTCTCAGCCTGGAGCAGAATTCTCACCTGGATCTGAGGTAGAAATCTGACCTTACCAACTTGACACTGCTCTGGCTAGAATCCAGGAATTTAAGGCTACTCCCTTCTCCCTGGAGGACCTGGACCCAAACACTTAGAGACACTTCCTGACTCCAGGCTCCACTCACAACTCAGGAGCCCTGAGTCCTAGCTCACACCTTTCTAGATACCAAGGGCTCTGAAACATTACCCTTTGTAAGAGCCAACCAATCTCCACCTGAGCACCAATATCTCAGGCTCCTGACACCAACCAGCCCATGGAGATTCTGGAGTTGAGGCTCAGCTCCTACTCTCCAAACATTTAGGACTATCAGCTTCAGACCTTATTGAACCCAGGCTCTCCAGGCCCTAGCCAGCAGGAACCCAGGTGTCAGAGAGGGCCCAGCTTCTCCCCTCATCTGTGGGGGCAGCTGATCCAGGGGGTGGCTGTGGTGGGGAAGCCAAGAGGGGTGGGGTCAGCTGGGATTGGGAGGGGAGACAGTAACATGGGCAGCTGGCAGAGGTAGGAAAAGACCAGCAGAGAGAAAGAAACTGGGAGAGGGAGGAAGAGAAAGTGAGAAGGAGAATCAGGGACAGGAGGAAACAGCAGAAGTGGAGGGCTATAGAGAAAGAGGAAGAGATTGAGTGTGAGGGAGAGAGAGACACTTGGCTAGAAAGAGAGGGAAAAAATAAAAAAGGGTACAGAGGAGTTTGCAGAGTAGCCGATATATGCATACTGACTACCAAATAGAAATAGATAAGTGCATTGTGATGGTGGAAAAGACTATTTGGGACAGGTTTGATGAGAGTCAAGAGCCAAGAATGGTAATTATAATCTTAAGTTACTTTTTCCTGATGTGTGTATGTATTTTAAATAGTACTCGTGTTTAGAATTATTATCAGTGGGAGCAGGGTGTCCACTGGTAGAAGTGGGGGATCCTTTTCCCTACTCAGTGGTGGGGGTCAGATTCTTACAATATCTTGAGAAAAATAATTTTCTAACACTCTCATGGGAGAATGAGTGATTTTTATTTGCATGGACTTACACCCCTGTGTTTTCAAGGTCTCATTTCCCTAAGCCAGTCCTGGAAGATGTGCAGCTGGGAATTTAGCAGAGCTAAAAGCATAATCACAGCCCAAAGTTTCCATTCCATGGTAAAGGTGAGTCCAGCATAGCATCAGGCTAATTATAGTTCTTTAGGTCATTGTGTGTGAGGTCCACATGGCTGTGGACCATGTGGGTGAATACAAGAGAAGAGGAGCATGAGAGTCCCACAGATCAGGAATCAAGCATGAGTAAGATGCAAGAGAGGAAACTCCTATTGTTTAGAAACTTATATACCCCAAACCTTCCTGTGCTTGCAGTGACCACCTTACTCTGGCTAATGACCTGTTCCCAAGTGTGACTAAAAGACAAGTACCTTCCATTTTCCACCCAGATTTTACTGAGCATGCCTATAATGTTTGCCTGTCCTTTGTCATGTTATTAACAATGGTATTATGATATCTTTTATCATAGTATGAGTGTAATATATTTCATTTATTATGATTTATTTTTTGATCAAAAATCTATAAGAATTACCCACTGGGAATTTAGTTGATTATTGGTATCTACACTAATAAAAGAGAAACATGCAAATTGGTGTCGCTCTGCTATGCCCACCAGCCAATTAGGATGAGTTTGCAAATCAACCCAACAAAGATGGTGGTTAATTTTCACATGCAGGCACAGAGCAAAGACTGAAGACAACTGAAGACTGAAGGTGATGACTGAAAAGGCTTCTCTGCTGTGGCCACACCAAAGGCCTGGGTCCTGGGTACTGGAGGAAAACCAGTGCTGGCAGCCAGGAGAAGGGCCTATACTGCGTGAATCTTCATGCAATGGGCCTCTATCTTATCTAATAAAAGAGTAATATTGAAATTGACCATTTCTACAGGACGCCTAAGCTACGCCCACCAGCCAATCAGAGCGGCTGTATGCAAATTAACCCAGCCAAGATGGAGGCTGGCAGTCACGGAGCTAAACAGAGGCTTCTGTTGCACCAAGAGTAAACTGTCTGCCTAGGCCAGCTGGGCCTCTCTCTGTTCAAGGCAACATAGTTGCAATTATAGAAGCCACAGAGCTGAACCAAACAGGAGGCTTCCGTTGTACCAGTGATGGAGGAAACTGCCTGCCTAGGCTGGCTGGGCCTTTCTCTGCTCATGGCAACATTGTTTCAATTATAGAAGCCACGGAGCTGAAGCCAACATGAGGCTTTGTTACCTGCCTAGGCCTTGGCTTAAAGCAACAGTTTCAATTACAGAAGATAAATAAACCCCAGAAACCTGCTTCCAGCCAGCCTTGCTGGGACGTTGGGTCAATGGGAGCTGTGGGCAGCCTGAAAGCCTGAAAATGGCCTTCAGCCCTGCACCCAGGCTGCCCAGGCACCCTAGTAGAGACCCCAACCCTGAAGGGACTATGGGCAGCCTGAAAACCTGAAAATGGCCCTCAGCCCCACACCTAGGCTGCCCAGGCACCCCAATAGGGACCCAAAACCTGAAGAGACTGTGGGCAGCCTCAGCCCCTCATCCAGGCTGGCCACACCCCAATGGGGTGAGGGTCCACACTGGGGGTCTTGGCCAGCCCCTCATCCAGGCTGGTCAGGCATGCCAGCAGGTGGACATCCCCTGAGGGGTCCCAGACTGCGAGAGGGCACAGCCGGGCTGAGGGACACCCCGAGTGCACAAATTTCTGTGCACTGGGCCCCTAGTTAGAATTATAAAAGCCTAATCATCCCAAGAAAACATGGTTCATCTTTCACTCCAACCCCAGTTCTGTCTCTTACCCTGGGGAACAGGTAGTAAAATAACTTATAACAGTCTTTCTCATAACCCACTGATCATAAATTATTGCTTTGTAAATGATGTAAATACTTAAAATTAGAAAATGCAATTTTGGTTATCAAAAACATAGACTCAAATCTGTTGAGATTTTAAATGTCTTCCATTATACATGTATTTCACTTAGTATCTTTTTGTTTTATATATTCTAATTCATTTGATTTAAATTTAAATACATTTGTAATAAAAAAATGAAGACTTCATAGAAATGCTGAATTCCATTCTTTGGCAAGAACTTATATATTTAACCATAAAAAGTGAGGGTAAAATAATATCAAATAGAAAAAAAAAATAATAACAAACTGTTCTCCCCAAATTAGGAGAGTGTGTAGCAAATACTGGTCATAGAAAGCACTAAAATTTCTCAGCCAATGCCAGTTATCAAAGTTAATGGAAAATCTGGAATAACTGCTAATAATTGAATTTAATAGAGAATTGATAGCACATGGTGATCAGCAATATTAACGGAAAGTCTCACATCAAATTGCTCCTTTTCAGATGTCATCTCAGTATAGTAAAAAGCTGTGTGAGTTTTGACTTATGTTGACAATTTCCATTTCTTTGCATTAATCACATGTACATAATATGAAATAGGTACAGTTTATTGTGGCAACAGGGGTTTAATTATTGCTTCAAATGTATTTGCAAAAGTATATTTTTTACAACTTTGGAACCCTGACAACAGAAGTGATCACTTCTAATTGTCCACAGAATCCCCAGGAGCTATCTAGCATGATAATCTGGTCTTCAGATTTGGAATTTTGAAAGGCCCATTTTTTTCTTAGCATGAATCAAAGACCTCTGGTTTTCTTAGTGCATAAAACAATCTCACAGGTAATATGTGGTATGAAAATGTAACCTTTCCTGTTTCCTTTCTAACTAAACAAGGAACTTTGGCCTGAATTTATTCTTATTATTTCTAATTTTCTGAGTTCAGTTATTATGTTGATAAACTCTACAGTGAGCATGGTGACCATCCAATTAACAGTATTCAGATCACATGAATTGTGTGGGCAAATGGGAGACAAGAACTGATAGCATATAATTAGGAATTATTTACCAGCACACCTTTTACTGCAGTTGACCAGGTTCATTCTTGCCTGACTATTCCCATTCCTTCCAGATTTTATGAATTTGCCTCTCCCATCCTCCTATTATGCTGTCCTCAATCTAACTTGTGTATTCAGATATAGTATTTATGCCTTAATCTCACCTCTACTATGATACATTTTCTGATTTTCATCTGATTTCACTTATTTCCATAAGCAAATATTTTTTGTCTGTATTGCAGATTTGATACTCATACTGTCTTGTATCACTTGACATATATTCTTACTTAAATTTTAATCAGTCCAACCATTACAAAGCAATACGCTCCCTTTAGCAAAAGGAGTCTGGTGATTGTCTTCACCATAGTGCATAAATCTAAGTAGCTTCCACATAGGAGATAGAATTGAGGGGGGAAAAGAGAGGGTGAGAGGGACCATTGACACTGTAGTTAGATATCTAGATACAAGCATTAATTAGCTCTGCCATTTCAAAATCCTGAAAGATGTTCCAAGTTACCTGAGCCCCATGAGAATCAGATATCTTATTCAGAGAAATGGGAGAATTCCTGGGCAATTTATCTCAAATTTGGTTGTCAAGAGCGAACGAGATCACACATGTGTATTGCCTTATTCATATGTGAATGGATATATTGCATATAGATCTCATCATTGTAATAAGTACTTAATACATGTTTGAGCATAGCTTTCAGTACATAACTTTTAATTCGTAGTTTTCACTTACAATTTTTAGCTTCTTCTGATGGAAGACAGAACAAAATATCTCCAAAATATGTAAAATTGAAAAAAATAACATAATTCAATGTAATGAGTAAAGGAAAAACAAAGTGAGAGATTGCAAATAGAGTCAATGACTGATTGTAAACAAGGTCTGCAGATCTGGAGTCTGACATGGCACACAGCTCAATAAGACCAGGATTTTATATTTCTACACAAAAGGCTAATTTAAATGTAAATCATTTTAGAGTGCCAGTATGTTGTATCTCATTATTTGCTCTAATAAGTACTATATTCTTGCCCCCCAAAAACTTCAACCTAAAGAACAGAATAGTCTTCCCCTAGGATAACAATTTGAACTCTAATATGTAAAACAGTTCATATTCCAAACTTGTTAAATCTTGAACTCACACTATTTTTATTTTCACTAAAATACAAATATGACTAGATATAAAAACTCCAGTTCATGTGCCACGCAGAAATTATAAAATATAAATCAATTACCTATTTAATAAGACATGTAAGCACAGGAAATAAAATTAAAAATGTTTGATTCTTTGAATAGGGTAAAAATTATTTTTTACTTATGTTTTTATAAACAACTAGAGGTCCAGTGCACAAATTTGTGCACGTTGAAAGGAATTGTGGGTTGCAGGGTTGTGGTGGGCACAGGGGCCATCCTCCATGGCTCTGTCTGGCCCCTTCCACTTTGGTCCCCGGTCTCCTATCTGCCAGAAGCCCCACTCCTGTTACCACCACTCCCACATGCTGATGGTGTCTGCCCCGTTTGCACACGCTAACGGCGCGGAGCGATTGGGGCCGGCACCAGCAGTGGGTGCAACTGGGGCCAGCACCATCTGTGGATGTGAGTGGTGGCTGCTGCCCTGATCTCCCCTCAGTACCAGGGGGAAGTGGAGAAGTCCTCAGGGGTGATTGGGGCTGGCATCTGCCACTCGCACCTGCTGATGGTGCCAAGTGATTGGGACTGGTGCCAGGTGCTGGCAGCAGGTGCAAGTGGTAGCCAGCTGTGAGTGTGAGCGGTGGCTGCCAGCCCTGATTGAGCCTCAGGAGCAGGGGGAGATAGAAAAGCCCTGAGGGGTGATCGGGGCAGCAGCTGCCACTCACACCAGCTGATGGTGCTGAGCTTCAGGGTCAGCACTGGGCACCGGCAGCGGGTGCGAGCAGTGGCTCTGGCACCTCTAGCGGGTTGAGCACCAGGCAGGACCACAGCATGCAGGAGCAAAGAATTTGTAGTAACCACCAGAGGCTCACCCCAATGACAGCCACCAGCACACAGCCTTGGTCTGGCACCCCCGCTTACCTGCTTCACCATCCCGAAGCAGCCTAGCCTCACCAAGTTCCACGCACACCCCCCGGTGGTCAGAGCATGTTATAGCAACCAGCTGTTCAGCTGTTTGGTTGTTTCGTTATTTGGTCTATTTGCGTATTAGCCTTTTATTATATAGGATACAATTAAGGAAGGAAAAAAATGAAAGGAAAACTAGATAAAGATTTTTTTTGATTTGGAGATAGTAAAGACAGAAAAATAGCTGATGACAGATACAAATTCAACTGCTTTCTAAGTTTAGATAGGTTATTTAAAATAAGTGAATGAATTATTGTGAGTGGAATAGATATGGAAAAGGGAAGAAAGAACATCTGTAAAACAATTAAATTAAAACTTTTGAAATACTACATGCACCAAACAAAAAATTTCATTACAAAATACCTGTGAATGCTGGATAGCCTATTATCAACTTAGAAAAAAAAATCTTGACTGGAAATATCAAAGGAAGATGTCCAAGAACCAAAACATTAGAGGGTATGAAAAACTAGCACTAACATTGTGGCTGTACTTGGAGAGTATCCTGCACATGATAGCTGAAGTGCTTGAGTTACTTATCACCAGAAATTATTAGACAATAGAACCTAGGGGCTAAAAAAGGCAGTGGTATGACAAAAGCCCCTTACACTAAAACACTAAGTCTACATGCCTAATAAAATGGAAACTTGGAAAAAATTATCAGCTCAGAAAGACAATAAAATTATTTCAGTTTCAACCTGGGCTGTGAGTTAAACTAAATGTTGCTCTGGGAATATAGCTTGGAATGGTGCCTCTTATGACTTTGCGGTTAAATTTTATGTTACTTTCATGGTCCTCAAACTCCTAAGTTTAAAACTTTGCATAAAATGTAAACCAGGGCCCTGATCAGGTGGCTCTGTTGATTGGAGCATTGTTCTGTACACCAAAAGGTCAGGATACCTGCTTAGGTTGCAGGTTTGGTCCCCAGTTGGGGTGCATATGAGAGGCAATTGATCAATGTTTTACTCTTCTCTCTCTCTCTCTCTCTCTCTCTCTCTCTCTCTCTCTCTCTCTCTCTCTCTCTCCTTCCTCACCCTCCCTATGTCTCTAAAATAAGTAAAATCATGTCCCTAGATTAGAAATTAGGAGCAGATTAGAGAAAAAAAAACAAAATTGTACATCAGGACCCTACTAAGCTCTAATGCACCTAGAAAAAGCAATCAAAATA
>PVJC01010699.1:0-43176 GCA_004026665.1 Murina feae | reverse complement strand
AAAGGGTCTGGGGAGCTGCCAAGCAGGACCCCGGCCCCTGCAGCCTTGCTTTCCCGCTCCCCGGTGCCCCACAAAGGGCCTGGGAAGCCCACCAAGCAGGCCGCCAACCCCTGCCACCTCTTACCCGCTCCCCAACGCCCTGCAAAGGGCCTGGGGAACCCACCAAGCAGGCCGCCAACCCCCTGCCACCTCTTACCCACTCCCCGGCCCGCCACCTTGCTTTCCCACTTCCTGGTGCCCTGGTGCCCTGGTGCCCTGGTGCCACTTCCAACTGCCATAGGCAGGCAGTTGCAACAGAACCCTTTGGTTTGTTCTAGTTCCGTGGCTGTTGGCCTCCATCTTGGCTGGGTTAATTTGCATACAGCCGCTCTGATTGTCTGTTGGCCTCCATCTTGGCTGGGTTAATTTGCATACAGCCGCTCTGATTGGCTGGTGGTAATGGTCACATTTGCATGTTTCGCTTTTATTATAGAAGATTATCAATGCAAATAAGGAACTTACATCAGCAAGAATGCCATATCATGGGACCTGAGAAACAAATTGCTTTCTTTCCATGACACAAATCTTTGTAGTAGGTCACTAGCATCCCCAGTACATAAAATCTTATTTTTATCTGACCATATCTCCAAAGATGTTAACATAACAGTCAGTTTCAGCTGGGAAAACATCTGAAAACAGAAGATGCATGATGTATAGTTTAGACATTCACAAATATAACATTACATCTCTATACAGAATGTTAGTATATTCAATTTACTGTAATTTGGAGATGAAACCCTTTGGAAGTGGAACAGGTTGGAAGGACTATACTTTTATAAAAATGTTAATTCTATTCATACAAATAATGTTATTGCATAAATTAGAATGCTTCTTATTTAGAATACAAAACATGAACACTTACAGTGTTGATAAGACCAAAGATATGGACAATTTTCTCGGTTGCAACAGCCACTTCAGAGCCCATGTAATCATACTGAAAGACATGTCCTATTTCTTAATCACCAGTGAAATTACTAAGATATCACATTTCAATAGATATGAAATGCTATAATAAGTGACTAAGTGAAAGACAAAAGCATAAGATTAAGATTTACCATGTGCTTAATAAGTTTTAGACATAAACATACAGCCTTTACACAGTAATAAATAATATTAAAATTATGAGATTCTGATTATCTTCCTGTTCACAGATGCAAAAATTAAGGGTCAAAATTTAACATTCCAAGAATGTATAAATACTAAGGGTAAGAACCAGAACTCAAGTCTCTAACTAAACCACTAAGTCTTTTGGTCTAACACAGAGCTCTGAGTATCAAAATAGTGAGCAAATTTAAGAATATACCCTCCTTTAAGAGAATTAAAATCACAGTATTTTCTCTTAAATCCTTCATATTGTCTTTTTTCCCCCACACATGTTTCTAAGTGTTTGTGAAGAGCATAAAAAGTGGTAGTTGAGATTCTCAATAATCTTCACCAAGTCTGCAGGAGATTACTAACAGAAAAGTAAATCCAATGGTCACAGTGCTCTGATATGGACAAAAGGGATTCTATGATTGTATTATCCTAACTCCCTAAAATGCTATGTTTGCACTTTGCCATTTATCTCTATATGACCTTTCTCACTAAACCACATTGTAAATTTACACACTACAGCACGTGTATGGTATGAGTGCAGGTGATCCTTTTGAAGGCTAAATATGTGAAAAGTAAGACAAAAGAAATAAAAGTATGATGATGTAAATGAGCCAATAATCACAAATTATTAATACCCCAAAAAGGAAAGGCTATAAAAAAGATGCGTTGTGCAAATTAAAACACCTACATTACAAAGACATAGAAATATTAAAAATATGAAATTATATACCAGGAAATTCCTAGACATAAGGCAGATATCATATAATATGATAGTTATATTAATTAAAACTAGAGACCCAGTGCATGAAAGTTGTGCACTGGTAGGATCCCTAGTGGCTGCCAGCTGCCACCTGGGTACTCCACCCTTCCCCTGGCTACATGATGCTGCCACCAGCCAGGACCTCCCTCCCTTGCCTAAATGCTCCAATAAAAAGATATAGGGTAGCTGAGTGGATAAGAAAATATGACCCATATATCCACTGTCTACAAGAGACCCACCTCAGAACAAGGGACTTGCACAGACCGATAGTGAAGGAATGGGAAAAAAAATTTCAGCCAAATGGAAATGAGAAAAAAGTGGAGGTAGCAAAACTTGTATCTGACAAAATAAACCCTAAGAGATAGACTTCAAGAAGGCCATGACAAGAGAAAATGAGGGCCACTTCATAATACTAAAGGGAGCAATTCAACATGAAAATATAACTCTGGTAGTAAACATATGCATCCAATACAGGAGCACCCAAATACATAAAAAAAAAACTTTTGAAAGATATCAAGGGAGAGATCAACAGCAATACAATCATAGTAGGGAACTTTAATACCCCATTGACACAACTGAATAAATGCCCTAAACAAAAAAAAATCATCAAAGAAATAGGAATGTTAAATGACTCACTACATCAGATGGAATTAATTGACATATTTAGAACAATTCACCCCAAAGCAACAGATTACACATTCTTCTCAATTGAAATGGAATATTTTCAAAGATAGACCACATATTGGGACACAGGCTAAGTCTCTTCAAACTCAGAAAGATATAAATCATGTTAAGCATCTCCTGAGATCACAATGGTATAAAATAAGAAATCAATTACAATAAACACAATAAAAAAATCAAGCACATGGAGGCTAAATAGCATGCTATTAAATAATGACTGGGTTACCAAAGAAATCAAAGGAAAAATATAAGCATTCCAGAAACAAATGACAAGGAAAACACAATCCAAAATCTATGGGACACAATGAAAGCAGTCCTGAGTGGGCAGTTCATACAGAGCTCTACTGGCCTACTTCAAAAAGCAAGAAAACATGGTAGTAAATTATCTAATCCTGCAACAAGAAAACGCCAGAGTAAATAGAAGGAAGGAAATAATAAAGATTAGAGCAGAAATAAATGACATAGAGGCCAAAAAACAATACAAAAGATCAATGAAACCAAGAGCTGGTTCTTTGAAAGGATAAAGATTGATGAACCTCTAGCTAGGCTCACCAAGAAACAAAGAGAGGACCCAGATTAACAAAATCAGAAAGGAAAGAGGTGAAGTAACAACTGAGCCCACAGGCATACAAAGAATTGTAAAAAAATTCTACAAACAACTTTACTCCAACAAAATGAACAACCTAGATGAAATGGACATATTTCTAGAAAAATACAAAACTCAATCAGGAAATAGAAAAAAAACCCTGAATAGGTATATAACTATAGATGAAATTGAAGCAATAATCAAAAAACTTCCAGCAAACAAAAACCTTTGTCCAGACAGCTTCGCAAGAGAGTTTTACCAAACATTCAAAGAAAAACTAAAACCTATCCTCCTCAGACTATTCAAAAAAAATTCAAGAGGAATAAACACTATCAAACTCTTTCTATGAAGCCAACATTACCCTAATCCCCAAACCAGATAAAGACAATACAAAGAAAGAGAATTATAGGATAACTTGAGGCCTTGTGCACAAAATTCGTGTGCAGGTATGGTACCTAGGCCTGGCCTGCAATCAGAGCCATCTTCCCCAGCTGCCCGCAGCTGGCTCCGCCCCCCACCGCCACCCAGCCCCAGTTCCCCATTTACCATCAGGTGATTGGTGCCTTATGGCCAGAAGAAGGGACAAAGAGGTTGGCTGTTCCCACCCACTCACCGGCCCCACCCCCATTTTGGGTGGCCATCAGGTGATTGAAGCCTGCTGGCCTGGAAAAGGAACCAACAGGTGGTCAGTGCACTTTATAGTGACTGGTCCAGTCATTCTACTGTTAGGGTCAGTTTGCATATTACCTTTTATTATATAGGATAGAGGACTGGTCCACAGGTGGAGACCAGCTGGCCTGTCCTGAAGGAGGCCCCGGATTGGGGTGTTGGGGTCCTTGCTGGAGGGTGGGGTCAGTCTGGGCTTGGGGCCACTGAGGTTTGCAGGCCAGCCACACCCCTGATGGGGGTGAGGGTCCTCGCTGGGGTGCAGGGCGGCCTGGGCCAGGACTGCAGGCAGTTTGCAGGCTGGCCACACCCCTTATCAGGATGGGGGTCCTGCTGAAGGGGGTTTCATGGGCAAGAAGCCATGGGCAGTTTGCAGGCCGGCCACGCTCCTTGCTTTTTCAGAAAGGATGTCTGGAATACATCTGGTCTATCCAGTCTAAATAGCATATTACCCTTCTATTAGTATAGATATCACCAATTAACATAGATGCTAAAATCCTCAACAAAATTCTAACAAATCAGATCTAGCATTACATTAGAAAGATCATACACCATGACCAAATGGGATTTATTCCGGGGATGTAAGGTTGTTACAATATCCACAAATCAGTAAAAATGATACGTCACATAAACAAATTGAGACACAAAAATCAAATAATTATATCAACTGATATAGAAAAGCATTTGAAAAAAATCCAACACCCTTTCTAGATAAAAACTCTCAGCACATTGGGAGGGGTCATCTCAACATAATAAAAGCCTTGCATCACAAACCTATTTCTCACATCATACTCAATGGGAAAAAACTAAAACAATTTCCCCTAAGAACAGGAACAAGACAGGGATGCCCATTTTCACCACTCTTGTTCAATATAATGCTGGAAGTGCTAGTTATAGCGATCAGAGAAGAAGAAGGAATAGCCCTCACTGGTTTGGCTCAGTGAATAGAGCATCAGCCTGTGGACTGAAGAGTCATGGGTTTGATTCCAGGCAAGGGCACATGCCTGGGTTGCTAGCTCCACCCCAGTAGGTGGTGTGCAGAAGGCAGCCAATCAATGATTCTTTCTCATTGATGCTTCTAACTCTCTCTCCCTCTCCCTTTTCTCTGAAGTCAATAAAATTATATGTTTTTTAAAAAGAAGGAATAAAAGGCATCCAAATTGGAAAAGAATAAGTAAAATTGTCATTATTCATAGATGACATAATATTGTACATAGAAAACCCCAAAGATTCCATAAAAAATAAAAACTATTAGACTTAATAAATGAATTTGGCAATGTAGTAGGATATAAAATTAACACTCAGAAATCTATGGCTTTTTCATACAACAAGCTTACAGAAGGAGAAACTAAAAACACAATCCCATTTGACATTACAAAAAAATTAAGATACCTAGGAATAAACTTAACTAAGGACGTAAAAGACCTGTGGTCAGAAAATTACAGAACTTTGAAAAAAATAGACGAAGACATAAAAAAATGAAAGAATATACCATGCTCATGGATCAGTAGAATCAACATCATTAAAGTGATCATACTAACCAAATTAATTTATAGATTCATTGCAATCCTCATTAAAATACCAATACTTCACAGATCAAGAACAAATGCTCTGAAAAATTCAACTGGTATTAAAAAAAGACTCTGAATAGCCTCAGCAATCCTGAGAAAGAAGAGCAAACTTGGAGGGATAACATTACCAGATATCAAGCTATATTACAAAGCCTTCTTCAAACTGCCTGGTTCGGACGCAAACTGTTTTTCAAACTGCCTGGTTCGGACACAAAAATGGACATATAGACCAATGGAACCAAACAGAGAACCCAGAAATAGACCCAAGCCATTATGCTCAATTAATATTAGACAAAGGTAGGAAAAGGACACTATGGAGTCAAGATAGTCTCTTCAATAAATAGTGTGGGGGAAATAGGACAGATAAATGCAAAAAAAAAGAAAAAGGAAACTAGACCACTGATTACACCATAAATAAAAACAAGCTCAAATGGATAAAGGACTTAAACATAAGAAAAGAAACCATAAAAATCTTAGAGGAATCCATTGGCAACAAAATATCAGACATATGTCATAGAATTATTCTTTACTGATATAGCATCTAGGACAATGGAAACTATAAAGAAAATAAACAAATGGGACTACATCAAAATAAAAAGCTTCTGCACAGCAAAAGAAACCATCAACAAAATAACAAGAAAGCCCACTTCATGGGAGATCATATTTGTCAATGTTATATCCAACAAGGGTTTTATCTCTCTCCAAAATTTATAGGGAACTCACGCAATTTAACAAAAGGAAGATAAACAATCCAATCAAAAAAATGGACAAAGGAGCTAAACAGATCCCTTAAAAAAAAAGACTTACAGAAGGCCAAGAGACATATGAAAACATGTTCAAAGTCACTAATCATCTGAGAGATGCAAATCAAAACGACAATGGGGTATCATCTCACACATCAGAATGGCTATCAACAACAAATCAACAAATGACAACTGCTGGCAAGGAAGTGGAGAAAAAGGAACCCTTGTGCATTACTGATGGGAATGCAGACTGGCGCAGCCCTGTAGAAAATAGTATGGCTGCCCTGACCGGTTTGGCTCAGTGGATAGAGCATTGGCCTGCGGACTCAAGGGTCCCAGGTTCGATTCCGATCAAGGGCATGTGCCTTGGTTGCGAGCACATCCCCAGTAGGAGGTGTGCAGAAGGCAACTGATCGATGTTTCTCTCTCATTGATGTTTCTAACTATCCCTCTCCCTTCCTCTCTGTAAAAAAATCAATAAAATATATATTTTTTTTAAAATGGGAAAAAAAGAAAATAGTATGGCGTATGGCATTTCCTCAAAAAATTAATAATGGAACTCCCATTGGACCCAATAATCTCACTTCTAGGAATATATCCCAAGAAAACAGAATCACCAATCAGAAAAGACATATGTAATTCTGTATTCATAGAAGCACAATTTATACTAGCTGAGATTTGGAAACAGCCTAAGTGCCATCATATCTAATAAAAGAGTAATATGCAAATTAGGCATCAGTCCATCACAAAGATGGTGGTGCCCATAGCCACAAGATGGCCACCCCTATGGCCACAAGATGGTGGCACCCATAGCCACATACCATCTAATATAAGAGTAATATGCAAATTAGGCATCACTCCATCACAAAGGTGGCCACCCTCATAGCCACAAGATGGCAGTGCCCATAGTGACAAGATGGCGGCGCCCAGTCTGGCTCAGCCCCACCACTGAAGTGGTCAGGTCTGTTAGCCAGGCAGGTGGCTGAGGAAGGGTGGCCTGAGGGGCGGAACAGGTGATCAGAGGGGCGTGGGGGTCCCCTGTCCAGGCCAGAGGCCTTTGCCAGAGGCCTCAGGCATGGGCAAGCATCGAGCCAGTGACTAGAGGGGGAAAGGGCAGAGCTGGTGATTGGAGGGGTATGAGGGTGCCCTACCCAGGCAGAAGGCCTGGGCCAGAGGCCTCAGGCCTGGGCAAGGCTGGAGATCGCAGGGGCCTGGGCTCTGCAGAGCTAGTGATCAGCGGGGCAGGAGTGGATCCTATGATCACAGGGGTCTGGGCACCAGTGGAGTTGGCAAAGCAGGGGTATGGGGGTCCCCTGCCCAGGCCTGTAGCCTTGGCCACAGGCTGCAGTGGGGCAAGGGTGGAGCTAGCGATTGGAGGGGCCTGGGCAGGGACAAAGCCAGTGATCGCAGAAGCCTGGGCTCTGTGAAGCCGGCGATTGGCGAGACTTGGAGGTCTTCTGCCTAGGCCTGCAGCCTCAGGCAGAGACTGCAGCCCTGGAAAATGGCAGAGCCAGTGATCGCAGGGATCCAGGGGTCCCCTTCCCAGGCCTGCAGCCTCGGCCAGAGGTTACAGGCCTGGGCAGGGGTGGAGCTGGGATTAGAGGGGCAGGGGTGGAGCTGGTGATAGGAGTGAACTACAGACGAAACGCCTCTTCTGACCACTCACTGGCTAAGCTCCCTGTATGCCACTGGTAATATTCTTAGTAACTTGGGTAATAAGAATCCCTAAAGGCAATCTAGGGTTTTTGCACCACACTCCTGGAGAAAAAAAATGAAGGTCCACTGCTGGAGGGCTAAGAAGTGTCATATCTTGCCCTAGCCAGTTTGGCTCAGTGCATAATGCCTCAGCCTGCTGACTGCAGGGTCTGGGTTCAATTCTGACCAAGGGCATGTACCTAGGTTGCAGGATCCTCCCTGGCCGGTGCCCAGGTCAGGGCATATGCAGGAGGCAACCAATCAAAGTGTTCCTCTCACTTTGTTGTTTCTCTCTGTTTTTCCCTTCTCTTCCACATTCTCTAAAAATCAATGGAAACATATCCTCAGGTGAAGATAAAAAAAAAAAAAAAAGAAAGAAATGTCATATTCTATGAAAGATACATCTTGAAAATGCCTAAAGGAAGTTGTCATTTCTTCATGGTGAAGGGACTGGAGTCCGTGTTGATGAAAACACCTTGGTGGCTGTGGTAACTGGCAGTGGCTGCAGCAGTGGGGTGATGGGGCTGGTGGCTTCCCCTGATTAGCCTGGTTGCCTCCCACAAAGGGAAGCCAGACTGCGGCTTAGACCTGCTCTCCAAGGGGATCAGGGAGTGGGCCTAAGACGTCAGTAGGACACCCCCTGAGGGCTCCCAATATGAGAGAGGGGGCAGGCTGGGCTGAAGAACCTCCCACCCCCAGTGCATAAATTTCATGCACCAGGCCCCTAGTCAGCAAATAAGTGGATTAGAAAACTATGGTACATCTGCACAATGGAATACTATGCTGCTGTGAAAAAGAACCTCTTACCATTTGCAATAGTATGGATGCAACTGGAGAGCATTATGCAAAGCGATATATGCCAGTTGGAGAAAGATAAATATCACATGATCTCACTCATTTGTGGAATATAACAAACAACATAAACTGATGAACTAAAATAGACCCAGAGACAGAAGCATTGAAGAGATAACTCAACCACCCAGGGAAAAGGGGATAGTGGAGGAGGAAGGGGAGGAGAGATCAACCAAAGGACTTGTATGCATGCATATAAGTATACCCATGGACACAGTCAGTAGGTGGGGTGAGGGCATTTGCAGAGGGGTGGTGGGAATGAGCAGGGAGAGGAAATGGGGGGGGGAGGATTCATATGTAATACTTTAAACAATAAATAACCTAAAAAAGAAAACATCATGGCAGTCATTGGGAGACTGATGAAAAAAATATCAGTGATAACAGACAAATTAGACTTTTTAACCTCTGATCCATATGGCTTTGTTAAGAATTCCCATAACTAAATGACATTCCTATGAATAATTCTTCCCATTAATAATATATATAACTTCCACCAGGCATCACAAGGCTTTATAAAGCATAAAATAATCTTATGAAAAAAAATACTCAATAACAGGAATCACCTGAGTAATAAAAGAAATACTTGTTTTAAAATGGAAATTAATTTAAGAAAGAAAATTTCACCACAATTCAGGGTGGATTGGAAATATCTGCAGGTAGTTATAATCCAATGTATTGTAGTGTAGTAGAAGCCTCCCACACATACAAAGTTATACATTGTTACAGGAATTGCATACTGATTTAGATATCAATACCATAAATACTGGTCTCCGTATTTCAATGAAGAGGCAATTGACATATCTTTATGCCCTGCTGTACTGAAATACATGTTTTGAACACTTTAAATGATATCTGCATTGAAAAGAAAGGATGTTTATTATTCCTTTTGTATTTAAACATAAAACAAAGATATGATGAAATGTATCAATAATGCATACCAAGGCTTTATCCATCATGATTTGTATTTTCAGAGTTCTTTTTAATAGTGCAGCATCCGATTTTTTCTGTGAAATTGAAGACAGATAAATAAACCATTTTTAAAATTCTTTTATGGTCTATAATAATGGCATTATATATGTTCACACAGAGAGGTATAGGTAAATAAATATTGATACATAAAGATACAGATAACAGGAAAATAAGAGGATGGATGCCAACTAAGTAAATAAGCAGGTGAGATTCCAAACAAATATTTTAGGCACCATTAGAAGCTTTTACTTTATATTTTTTACAATTAAAATATTCAAAAAAAAAGATTGTTGCAATGAGGGAGAAGCCATATTTCCTTTCTCTCAAAACCTTCCTCTAATATCCTGCTCCAACCTTCAAGTTAACAAACTCCCATCAACTTTCCCCCAAACATTGCCTCTCATCATTTTTATACTTTTATTTATATTGACTTCATTGTGGCTTCCACCCAATAAAATGCATCCATTTTAAATACACACACACACACACACACACACACACACACACACACACACACACTAGGGGCCCAGTGCACAAAAATTTGTGCACTCGGGAGGTCAATCAGTCCGACCTGTGCCCTTTTGCAGTCTGGGACTCCTCTGGGGATGTCCACCTGCTGGTGTGCCTTTTCAGCCTGCGTGAGGGACTGATGGCTGTTTGCAGGCTGGCCAACCTCCCCAGTGTGGATCCTCACCCCCATTGGGGTGTGGCCAGCCTGAGTGATGGGCTGAGGGCCATTTTCAGGCTGCCCACAGTCCCTTTAGGTTTTGGGTCCCTACTGGGGTACCTGGCCAGCAGGGGTGAGGGGCTGATGGCTGTTTGCAGGCTGGCCAAGCCCCCCAGTAACGTCCCTCACCCCATTGGGGTGTGGTCAGTGTGGGTGAGGGGCTGATGGCTGTTTTCAGACTTTCAGGCTGTCCACAGCTCCCATTGACCCAATATCCCAGCAATGCTGGCTGGAAGCAGGTTTCTGGGGTTTGTTTATCTTCTATAATTGATACACTGTTCCTTTAAGCTGGGGCCTAGTAATGAAACCTCCTCTCTGTTTCAGCTCTGGCTTCTATAATGAAACAATGTTTAATTAGAAGTCAGGCCTGGCCTGCTGTTTGCTTCAGCTCCTAGGATTAAAACAATGTTGCAAATATGATGTTTACTGGAACAGAGAGATGCCCAGGCGGCATGCAAACAGTTTCACTCCTACTGCAATGGAAACTGCCGTTTACTTAGCTCCCTGAGTGCGGCCTCCATGTTGGCTGGGCCAATTTGCATACAGTCGTTCTGATTGGCTGGTGGGCATGGCTTAGGCATCCCGAAGAAACGGTTAATTTTAATATTACATTTTTTATTAGTTAGGATACACACACACACACACACACACACAGCCATGTAACCATTTCCGTAAGTAAGATCAAGAATGTTGTCATTACCCTCTTCCAACTCAATAGCTACATGGCTCAAGGAAATCAATGATCTGCTGTTTGTTTTTCAACATAGGTTACAATGATGTATTCTAGAATTTCATATAAATGGAATCATATGGCATGTGCTCATTTCTATCTGGTTTCCTTCATTGAAGATTCATCTGTCTTATGATTATTAGTAATTCATTAGTGTTTTCCTAAGTAGTGTGCCATTGAAGATATGCATTACAACATGTTTATACATTTACCTGTTGATCATTTGTAGACATTGCAGCTTTTATAAATAAAGCTGCTATAAATATTAATGTACAGGTCTTTGTGCAACTGTCTTTCTTGGTACTTAGAAATGCAATTCTGAGTCATATAGTAATGGTAAGAGTGCAAAGTAGGAAAGAACCAGATTGCTGGAGCAGGGAGTGAGTTGAGCAGCCTGGTGTAGCCACTGCTCCCAGTGGGGTGGTGTCCCCCAATAGGTTGGGGCCCCCAGCAGGCCTCTTCCCCATGCCCTGCCTAAGGTGGAGCTGAGGTGGTGGAGCAGTGGAGATAGCAGATTCCCCATGTGGAGGCTGAGAGCTGATGTCCCTCCCTCCCTCTCTAACTCCTCCATGCCTTATCTCCTGAAGACTCACAATGTGCTGACCCTATGGGCCCCTGCTGCTGGCACCCTGGGTCTCTGGCCACTGAACTCCCCCTGGAAGGGACAGACTGCAGGCCCTTTCCTCTGCTCCTTCCCCCAGACTGAATGCCACAGGAGTCCTCACACCCTGTCCCTCCTCACTCTGGAATAGCATAGCAACATAACCAGGAAGCCCAGGTGGTTCTTCACAAGAAGATGAGGTCCTTCAACCAGGATTCAGCAGCCCCAGAGTGAATCCTTTGCATAGAGATGATGCTCTGAGTATCATGAAAAAAGATTCTGAAAAGTTGCTACAATATTTTAATTTAGCAACTAGTTTCTGATAACTGTACATTATGGTTTTTCTGTGAGGGCAAACTGGAGACAGTGCAGATGCCTTTTTCTTTTCTGTTGGGAAATAGTATTAAGACCAATGAGTTAAGTGACTAAAAAAAAGTTTCATATCTGTGTTTCCTTGAGGAGAAGAAAAAGTGCCAGATTATTTGCTAAAGTTATTTGATCATTCTGCATTTTAACAAGAATTAAATGACAATTTTTACAAAAATTTGTGCACTCGGGGGGTGAGGGGTTCCCTCAGCCCAGCCTATGCCCTCTTGCAGTCTGGGATCCCGAGGGGGATGTCCACCTGCTGGCTTAAGCCCTCTCCCTGGGGGATCGGGCCTAAACTGGCAGTCAGACATCAGTCTGGCAGCCCAGGAGCCCTCAGAGGATGTCCACTTGCCAGCGGGGAGCAGACCTAAGCTGCAGTCAGACATCCTTAGCGCTGCTGAGGAGGTGAGAAGGCTCCCACCACCACCACTGTACTGACAGTCAACAGCCTGGCTTGTGATTGAGCAGATCTTCACCTGTGGGAGTGCACTGACCACAAGGGGGCAGCTCCTACATTGAGAATCTGCCCCCTGGTGGTCAGTATATGTCATAGTGACCAGTCATTCCAAGTTATTTTGCTGTTAGGGTCAATTTGCATATTATCCTTTTATTATATAGGATAGAGGCCTGGTGCATGGGTCGGGGCTGGCTGGTTTGCCCTGAATAGTGTCCCTGATCAGGGTGGGGGTCCCGCTGGGATGCCTGGCCAGCCTGGGTGAGGGGCTGAGAGCCATTTTCAGGCTGGCCACACCCCCTTCAGGTTAGAGGTCCCAACTGGGGTGCCTGGCAAGCCTGGGTGAGAGGCTGATGGCTTTTATAGGCTGGCCAAGCCCCCCAGTAGGGACCCTCAGCCCATGGGGGTGTGGCCAGCCTCGGTGAGGGGCAGAGGATCATTTTCAGGCTGCCCATAGCCCCTTCAGGGTGGAGTGGTCCTGCTGGCGTGCCTGGCCAACCTGGGTGAGGGACTGATGGCTGTTTTCAGGCCGGCCACACCCCCCTGGTGACCCAAGCTTCCAGCCTCTCTTTTTTTCTTTCTTTTTTTCTGGAACTTATTTATCTTTTATAATTGAAACTTTGTAGCCTTGAGCAGAGCCCAGGTTCAGCTAGAAGCCTACCCAGGCTCCCAACCCTTCCTTGAGTGGAGACTATAGCTGGCTAGAAGCAGGTATCTGGGATTTATTTATCTTCTATAATTGAAACTTTGTAGCCTTGAGTAGAGCCCAGGTTTGGCCAGGGCAGGTGCGAAGCTTGGCTTCCTCCATCACTGGGGGCAACTCAAGCCTCCTTCTTGCTCCAGCTCCATGGCTGCCGCTATCTTAGTTGGGTTAATTTGCATACGCACTTCTGATTGGCTGGTGGGCTTGGCTTGTGGGTGTAGCAGAGTGGTGGAGTGACAGAGTGATGGTTAATTTGCATCTTTCTCTTTTATTAGTGTAGATGTTAATCAATGTTAACCAGTATTACTTAAAATAAGACACATAAAATAATTTAATAAGTGAAAGAATGCATTGTCCTCTGAAGAGCAAAAAATGAAATTTCAAAGGTACATATATGGTTAGATCATTTCCTCTTTAAAAAAATGATAAATTTATAAATCCACATTTATAAGAAGATACGTTCTAAAAATTGGACCAAATATTTCAAAACTCTAAGTACATTATTTCCAGATAATGATATTTGGGACACATCTTGATTTTATCTACTTTCACATTTTCTTTCAAAATAATACTTTTGTACAAAGTTAAAATATGTATTGGCAAGAAAAATATGGACAAAATAATAACCAGCAAATCTGGGTATCAATGCATTATTAGGACGCAAATTCAATAACAATGTAACTATGTGTGTGTGTGTGTGTGTGTGTGCATCTTATCTAATAAAAGGGTAATATTGAAATTGACCATTTCTTTGGGACACCTAAGCCATGCCCACCAGCAAATCAGAGTGGCTGTATGCAAATTAACCCAGCCAAGATGGAAGCTGGCACTCACGGAGCTGAGTAAACAGGCAGCTTCTGTTGCAGCCGGAGTAAAACTGTTTGCTGGCCGGTGGGTTTCTCTTGGATCCAGGCAACAACATATTTGCAACATTGTCTCAATTATAGAAGCCACGAGCTGAAGCCAACAGGAGGCTTTGTTACCTGCCTAGGCTTGGCTTAAAAGAACAGTGTATCAATTATAGAAGATAAACAAACCGCAGAAACCTGCTTCCAGTCAGCCTTGCTGGGACATTGGGTCAATGGGAATTGTGGGCAGCCTGAAAGCCTGAAAATGCCCCTCAGCCCCTCACCCAGGCAGGCCACACCCCCATGGGGTCAGGGTTCCCACTGGGGGGCTTGGCCAGCTTGCAAACAGCCATCAACCCCTCACCCAGGCTGGCCAGGCATGCCAGCAGGTGGACATCCCCTGGGGGGCTCCCAGACTGCGAGAGGGCACAGGCTGAGCTGAGGGAAGTCCCGAGTGCATAAATTTTTGTGCCTTGGTCCCCTAGTATACATATAATCTTGAAATTAGGGTAATATGATAATGTTTATTTTTAAAGTATATTTGTTTGTATTATTACACTTCCAATTACATATGACTTTCAACCTCATTTTATATCATCTGTCTATTATGGCATTTACAAGTCCCTGTGGTTCTTGTATGGCTAAACATATTCTTTTTCATCTATACAAATAAAAATGTAAATGTTCGTTTGTTCAAAATCTCAAATCTCTGAAAGTTCTTCACTGATAGCTTTGAAATTTTAACACAATGTTGCATTTGAATATGCGCGTTTTTTTATATACCAACATTATATAGATGTCACACCTGTGACAGGTAAAAACATGTTTTTTTTAAAAAAAAAACACAGGTAAAAACATGCGTTGTTTTTTTTTGAAAAACAGTGCCATCTGTTGGACGTAAAAGTAACACATGCCACGAACTTAACAATATTATTCAGTCTAACATTCAAAGCCAGGCAGTCACATACAAGTCCATTGACACTGTTGTGGAAGCAGATGAAGCGGTTAATTATCCAACAGAATTCTGGAATTCACTCGATCTGCCAGGGATGCCACCACATGTACTGCAACTGAAAATTGGCATGCCAATTATCATGTTGCAAAATATCAACCATTGCAGGGCTGGGCCTCAGGCCAGGGCTGGGCTGGGCTTGGGGTGCAGGTGGCCACCGCAGTCCCCCTCATGCCGGTGGCCAAGGGTTCATGGGGAGTGTGGCAGGTGAGGGTGGGGGAGCTTCCTTGGCTCCTTTTCCTCCAGCTTTTGGGCAGCTCGGAGAGGGCCCCTGCCAATGGGAGTCAGGAGCAGCCAGGCCACTTCGGGCGCGGGGTGCGGGCCGCCTGTGGGAAGCGGGGGTGCAGGCCAGCGCTGGGGGGCCCTGGCTGCAGAGATGCACGTGTGCAAAGCCAGTCTTGCCAGGAGGGCACATTGTATACCCACAAGCATTGTACAATTAAACATATTAGAAACATGCGCTTTCCCTTTTCTTTCTTTTCCATTTAACAAGACTGAGCCACAGCAACGCATGGCTGGGTACAGCTAGTATATTCATAAGATACTGAAATATCTTACAAGAGAAGGTTTTAATATAATTAATATGTTTAAATTTGTTTTCTAAATGTAACAGATTTCTATGAGAATAAATTTATACAAAAGGGGCAAAATGAAAATTTCAGAATATGGTGGCTTACTTCTGACTTCACAAGAATCCTGTAGGCCTGATCTCCCAATTGGATCACAGGATAATTGTCTTGTAAGGGGAGAAAATCAGCTTTATTATTATTTATTTGATAAATCATATGCTCAAACATAGCTGTGGATTCCAACGGTTCAATTCCATAACTGACATTCACCAACTGCAATAATCCCCTGAATATTTAAATACATAAAAAGACATAAAAGTAATTAATATAGATTTTCCCTCTGAGAAATGTAAATCAATAATAAATAAAAACTTTTATACAAATTTTATAGCTGTCTTTACAGTCTAATTAAATCTAAGAATCATCCTATTTTACTTAAATTAACTTTCAACCTCATTTTATACCATCTGTCTATTATGGCATTTACAAGTCTCTGTGGTTCTTGTATGGCTAATCCATATGAATATTCTTTACACTAGTGGACTTTTTCTGAATAAATTTTATGACTGTAAGTTTAGGATAGAGACAAGATATAAAAAATATAAGAGGAGGACAGAAATAGAAATTATATGGGAAGAAACACAATGAAAGCCTATATTTTCTTTGCTTTCACTATCAGTCAAGTAATTGGGAAAAACTAAAGTCTTACACAAGATTGTCAATCATGCACATCTCTGGAATTTGCCATTACCTGAGTCCAGAACAGGTGCTTAGTGTCACGATTGAATTTGGAATCTCTGTGGCATATCCTTGGTAAAAGCAATGCCTCTAATAGGAGTACATAAAGGTACATTCATGAATGATTTGTATATACTTAATTTCTAGACATTATGAAATGTACAGAGTTAGCCAATTAACCAATATTATTAACCAGATATCCCATTTCCTTTGATCTGTCTATAATTACTCCCTCTTAACAATCATCTGCTTATAACCCCCCCCAAAATATCCTTGCTATAATAAAGAATTCTATAATTTTGAAAGAACCTTTTAGAATAGAAGGATGAGTAGCTTCCCAGACCAAAAAAAAACAACAAACAAACAAAAAAACTAAAGGAGTTTGTCACCTCCAAACCAGAATTATATGAAATGTAATACTTTAATGCAGTACTTCTTCAAGAATAATAAGAAGAAAACAGATAAAGATATGAACAATAAAATGGCAATAAATATATATCAACCATTGACTCTAAAACATAAAATAAACAAGCAAAACAGAATAACAAATTCAAATATAAGCTGTAAGATCTAATTAATAGTAATATATTAATATTGACTCATAAATTGTAAACCAAATAGCATACTAATCCAAGATGTTAACAATAGGGTAACTAATTAGGGAGGATGCAGGGAAATTTTCTGTGCTTTCTACTTGTTCTTTCTTAAAGCTAAATATGCTGAAAAAAACCAAGGTGAATTAATTTTTAAAAAGATATTATTGAGGAAATAAAAAGGCAAGCCATGGCTTAGATGAAATGATTCATAATACATATATTTTATTTCAGCTATTTATTTTTTAATATAAATTTTATTTTTTATTTACAGTTTACATTAATATTATTTCATACTAGGGGCCAGGTGCACAGAATTTGTGCACTCGGGGTGTTCCTCAGTCTGGCCTGTGCCCTCTCACAGTCTGGGACCCCTCAGGGGATGTCCACCTGCTGGCATGCCTGGCCAGCCTGGGTGAGGGGCTGATGGCTGTTTGCAGGCTGGCCAAGCCCCCAAGTGTGGACCCTCACTCCATTGGGGTGTGGCCAGCCTGGGTGAGGGGTTGAGGGCCATTTTCAGGCTGCCCACAGTCCCTTCAGGTTTTGGGTCCTTATTGGGGTGCCTGGGCAACCTGGGTAAGGAGCTGAGGGGCGTTTTCAGGCTGCCCACAGTCCCTTCAGGGTTCGGGTCCCTCCTGGGGTACCTGGGCAGCCTGGGTGCGGGGCTAAGGGCCATTTTCAGGCTGCTCACAGAGCTAGAGTAAACAGGCTGCTTCTGTTGCACCAGGAGTAAGCTGTCTGCCTACGCCGGCTGGGCCTCTCTCTGCTCACAGCAACATTCTCTCAATTATAGAAGCCATGGAACTGAACAAAACAGGGGGCTTCCATTGCACCAGCGACAGAGGAAACTGCCTGCCTAGGCCGGCTGGGCCTCTCTCTGCTCACGGCAACATTCCCTCAATTATAGAAGCCATGGAGCTAAAGTAAACAGGAGGCTTCGTTACCTGCCTAGGCCTCAGCTTAAAGCAACAGTTTCAATTATAGAAGATAAATAAACCCCAGAAACCTGCTTCCAGTCAGCCTTGCTGGGACGTTGGGTCAATGGGAGCTCAATAATAAAAAGATATGCTGAGCAAAATAAGCCATTCAGAGAAAGATAAATATCACATGATCTCACTCATTTATGGAATATAATGAACAACATAATCTGATGAACAAAAGCAGACCCAGAGTCAGAGAAACATCGATCAGATCATCAAACCTAAGAGCGAAGGTAGAGGAGGTTGGGGGTAAGGGACAGAGATCAACCAAAGGACATATATGCATGCATATAAGTCTAACCAATGGACACAGACAACAAAGGTGTGAGGGCATGAGTGGGGGAGATGGAGAGGGGAATAATGTGGGGATAAGGACACATATATAAAAACTTAATCAATAAAGAAATTTAAAAAAAATATGTAACCCAATGAAAACTGTGTAAGAGTTGTGTTTTTTTAATAATAAAAACTTACTACACAGCTACAATAATCAAAACAGTGTGGTAGTGTAATAGGAGAGACATACAGACCAATGCAATATAATTGTGAGTTCAGAAATAACTCATACATCTGTAGTTAACAGATTTTTACATAACTTCCAACATTATTCAATGTATAAGGAATAGTCTCATCAACAAATTGTGATAGGAAAACTGAAAATCCATATCCAGAAGGTAATATCAGATAATTACTACACACCATGTACAAAAATTAAGTCCAAATGGATCAAACATCCAACTATAAGAGCTGAAACTATAAAATTCTTATAAAAAACTATACGGGTAAACCTTCATAAATTTGGATATGGTAGTGGGCAGTCTTTCCTTAGTTCTGACACAGAAAACACAAACAACCACCAAAAATAAAGTGAAGTTCATTAAAATTACAAAAACTTTTGCACGTCACAGGATATGATCTAGAAAGAGACAACTCATGAAATGGGGGAAAATATTTGCAAATCATATAACTGATAAGAGTCTTGTCAAATCAACATCAAAAAAACAAATAGCATCTAATAATACTTTCATCAATAAAGATACTTTTTTTTAAAATGAAAAATAAGTACTAGTGAGGATCTGGAGCACTTGGAACTCTTGTACGTTGCTGATGGGAATGTGAAAACATGCAACTGGTTTGGAAAACAATATGGAGGCTCCTCATAAAGTTAAATGTAGAATAAACCTAATGATCCAGAAATTCCATTTTTAAGCACTTACAGGAGAAATTGACAGTAGGTTTTCTAAAAAAGAAAAATTATACATAAATGCTTATATCAATACTAATCTAAATAAGTAATAAATAAATAAATTAATTAATTAATTAATTAATAAGTACTTGATAGAAGCTTTCCTATCTTTCCTTTCTCAGCTGCATTTCTTAAATACATGATCTGTAACTGCTGACTCATGTAATTGACAACATTCATTTAACTCCAACGGTGAACATCTCACTTATTTTTCTAAGTTACTCAAAAATACCTTAATGGATATTTCTCAATATTCTTGGCCTTAATATTTCTTAGTATGTCCTTAAAATTTTTTATCATCTTTAGTTCAAACTCTCATCTCCATGGACTTTCATAGCAAGTCTCAGGTTCTCCCCCAATATTCTCTTTCAGTAAATATTCCCTTCTCTTCCCTTAAAAGTCTAGTGAAATCTAGAATCAGTCCTATTCCTTTGTTAATCCTGCACTATTAAAATTTTAGAAGCATCCCATTCTCTCCTATGTATTTGCTTATGCATTTTAAGCTCCCAGAGTACCTCTCCATCAGTAACCATTTGCCTTATCTCAAAAATACAGTGAACCACCTTCTCCCACCCACTGCCAGCAGCTGAACACACCCTGCTCCATGCAAAGCAACAGCTGCAGCTACCTCCACCTGCACTGGTGCCAGCTGCCATTGTAGGCACAGCCCTTCACAAAGTACAAGGTTTCCCGAACTCTACACAGCAGCAGAGGGCAATTCAGACTCTCAGCTCCTGGCCTTGCACCCACTTAGAGAAAGTGATCCTCATGAGAGATTTCCCACTTAGGATCTCTCTTGACCGAGAGACACTAGCAAAGTTCAAGAACGAAACAACGGGCATCCTGTGGCTGGAGAAGAATCAGAGGAAATGCTCTCCCTCCCATGGGTTCTTCACCATCCAGCCCCACCTGGCAATACAGGTTGGCGCAGCAAACTGCCTTTTACCCCTATAGGCTGCACAGGCAGAGTTCCAGCAGAGCACAACAATGTAACATCAAAAGACCCAAGAAAGCTAAATCGTATTGGAACAATAGAACACACCAAATCTGCACTTAACCTAGGTGACTGCTTTCAAATTTAGGTTATTTAAACGTGAAGAAAGCAACTAAAGGACTTGTATGCATGCATATTAGCATAACCAACAGATACAGACACTGGGACAGTGGGAGCTTGCCTTGGAGCGGGGGCGGGAGAAGGAGCGCAGCATGGCTGCCGGGTGGGGTGTCAATCAAGGAAAAAAGAGACATATGTAAAACTTTGGACAAATAAAAAGAAAGAAAATAAAAAGAATGCAACTGGAAATCACACCCTATATCAACAAGCAGAGAAATCACAGCAAAAATGGGAAAACACAGCCACTGATATTAATATTGAGCTGAGGCACATGTTGAAACTATCACACAAAGATTCTTATAACACTATGAAAATTTGTTACAATGAACATCAAAATTAAATTCGATGGTGGAGTAAGAAGCCCTGGCTCCTCCATCCCCCAACAAACACACCAATTCAGCAACACTTCACAATTTCCCTTTGTGAGAAACCAGAAGCTAATAGAAGCCTCCTGCACATCACAGAAGAGTGGGAAATCAGTAACCAAAGCCAGTAGGGAGGATTGGGAGATCTTTTCACCAGAAACTCTGCCCCAGAGCACTGCCCTATGATCAGAAAGACATCCTCTAGTTACCATCCTACTGATGGGTGGGAAGTGGTTTGCTCACAAGGCCAGGGCCCTAGTGTTTCTGAGGGGCTGACCCAAAGAACTAGTACCTGTGACAGGAGTCCCAGAGATCTGATGGGTTCGGCACAGTCTAGCCACCCAGGCAGCAATAAAGCTGGTGGCTACCAGACACATTGATTCTCCTCTCCCCCGCAAAACACCCCGCAACCCCCCGCAACTCTGCACAGAGTGAGTGGATGGAAAATCCCAGCTCTGTGCTTCCTCCTGGGGTAGGAAAGAGTTGACTCACGCATGCCATGCCTCCACTTCACCGCAATTGCCCAAGCATCTGTCTCACCAATCCTGGAACCCTGGTGAGTCCCACACACTCTAGTTGTCAGAAAAAGAACAGAGGCAGCAGCTCAGGATGGTAAATGCCTCCGGTCCTTTCTGCTGACCAACACAGAGAAGGCAGGAATAAATAGATGCCTGCTTTGCCCTGAAGATGGCAAAGTGCTAGTGGAGGCCCCCAAATCTCTTTCCAGAATGTTTTGTGGGATCCTCTCCTTGCTCCCCCAAAGTGAAGGCTGAGAGAGCCTTCAAAGAAGCAAACACCAAAACACTGAATTAATAAAATAAAGAATCAGGAAAAGGTGTCTCACACAAAGGAATAAGATAGATCTCCAAACTGACCCTAATGAAATGAGGTAAAATGTTTTACCTGACAGAGAATTAAAATGAACTCTCATGAACATGCTACTGAGCCCAGGAGAGCATAGCAAAAATGTCTGATTAATGTCCTTTTGAAAAAAATGTAGACAAATTACAACAATGGAGAAAATATTTGCATACCACATATCTGGCACAATACATATTCACATAATAGATATCTCTATTTTGAATGCATATGTTGTTCAAAAATTTATTTTAAAAAATCAAACTAGAAAATGGGAAAAGACATTTATTGGATATTTCACAAAAAAGGGAACAAATAAGCACATGAAAATATGTTCAACATCATTAGTAACAGGGAAATGCAAATCAGAATCATGGGAGATATCACTACACATCTGTAAGAAGGCCTATTAATTTTAATACTGAATTGTGCACCACGGCAGGAATGTAAACACTAATCTCTCATACATTGCCAGTGGAAATATAAGATACTACAACACTCTGGCAAATATTTTGGTAATTCCTTTTTTACAAAAATTTTTATTGCTGAAAGTATTACATATGTCCCCTGTTTCCCCCATTGACCTCTCTACCACCATGGCCCCACCCCACAGCCCTGGCCTTTGTCTGTGTCTTGGGTTGTGCATATATGATATGAGTTCATCGATTGATCTCTTCCAACCCAACATTCCTCCCCTGCTTTTATTTCTTTTAAAATATAAAAATACACTTACAATATGGCCTGCCAATCATACACCTGGGTATACATTCCAGAGAAATAAAAATTTGCATTTCATCTAAACTATTAGATTTATTAGTGTAAAGCTTTTCTTTTCAATTTAGGTTCTTTATCGTTTAAAGTATTACATAAGTCTCCTTTTTCCTCCATTGACTTCTCCCTGGCTGCCCCCACACCCCAGCACATGCCTTCAGCTCCTCATATGTTCATATGCATGCATACAAGTCCTTTGATTGATCTCTTACCCGTTCACCCCGGCCTTTAGAACTGGAGAGCATTACGCTAAGGGAAATAAACCAGTCAGAGAAAGATAAATATCACATGATATCACTCATTTGAGGAATATAATGAACAACATAAACTGATGAAAAAATAGAATCAGAGTATAGAAGTATCGAACAGACTGGTGTAAAGCTTTTAAAATACTCCCAAATATTTATTTTTCTCTGTAACTAATAAAATCTCCTTTTATCCCTGATATTGATGAAAACAGTTCTTATTCTGCAGAAGTCTTACTAGGATTGTTAATTTTTAGTTATTTTAAGAACTAATTTCTGGGCTTTAATGTTTTCTTTTTCATGTTTCTATATTATTTATTTCCGCTTTTATGTGCATTATTGCCTTCCACCACAATGTTGGAACTCTTATAGGGTATTTCATTTGTTAATCCTCATCCTTGAACATTTTTTCATTGATTTTTTTAGGAAGAGTGGAAGAGAGAGGGAAAGACAGAAAGAAACATTCAGATGAGAGAAACACATCAATTGGTTACTACTGCATCAGCTCTGAACAGGGCCCAGGCCCAGGAGGAGTCTATAACCAAGGTACTTACCCTTGACTGGAATCAAACCTAGGAATGCAGGCCACCACAATATCCACTGAGCCAAACCAGCTAGGGCTAGACTACTGCATATTGTAAGGTGACCAGATTTTAACATTGGTAAAGAGGGACACAATTGACTGGGGAGTTCTTTTATTATTATTATTATTATTATTATTATTATTTAACATATTACAAAGAGTGGTATATATGTCTCTTTCCAAAATTCGGGACTTTTTTTAAAACGCCGCAGGACGTGGGACAAATTGTTAAAAATAGGGACTGTCCCGCCAAAAGCAGGACATCTGGTCACCTTAGCATATTGTAGAGGAAAGTAATTAATTTAATGGTAACCCTCCTTACTCTGTTCATTGCTGCACTTCAGGCTATGGGATGAAGAATGAGGTGATAACAATACCCATTACTCTAGATGCCTTCTCCTAAAGAATTAGCCTTTCTTGTCTCAGCTGAATGCCTGCTCACACTATGCTGCCTGGGCTGAACAATCCATTATCTTCTAACACTGTTTGACCCATGATTTTCAACCAGTGTGCTGCAAGAATTTTTAAAACATGTAATACCTAATTGTTTAGTCAGGGGCAGAGACATCTTTTTCCTTACATTGTCAAGTCAAAAAAAAAAAAATGACAACAGCAAATACAATAATATCCATACAGTGTCAGTGAATCAAAATTATACCTGTATATTTTATCAAATGTGACACAGAAGTTTTGTAATTAGTTTATGTGTACTATGAGACAAAAAGGTAAAAATACAATACAATACAATACAATACAATACAATACAATACAATACAATACAATACAATAAAATAAAATAAAATAAAATAAAATAAAATAAAATAAAATCATTGACCTAGCCCAGCTGCCATGACGCAGACATTGAGCATTGACCTATAAACCAGGATATCACTATTCAATTCCTAATCAGGGAACATGCCAGAATTGTGGGTTTGACTCCCAGTAAGGGGCATGTTGGAAGCAGCTGATAAATCATTCTATCTCATCATTAATGTTTCTCTCTCTCCATCCCCTTTCCTATCTGAAATTAATAAGAATATATTTTAAGAAATCACTGACTTATAGTATTATCTCTATTTGACTCTTTACCCTTCAGTAGAGTCTTACCCAGCAAATATGTAGCCTAATCCTCAATTAAGGACATAGGCAGCTACCCTCCCCCCAAATACATATATCCGATAGGCTCTATTCATCTCTCGTCCTGTCTCCTTCAAATTCCAACTGCTTCAGCATCTCTGAACTCAAATCTCTTAGTGGTTGCTTGGTTCCACTTCTTTATGCTGTGCTTAAGACTTTATTCCCAGAGGGTCAAGTTACATTTGAGACTCACCTTCTAGGTGTCCTGTCTCTCATTAATAAATCTCCTGATCTGCCTACTGCCAAATGTCTAAAAACAGGTACCTCATGTACAACATTTTATTGTGCTTTCTACTTATACATGGTGAGTATAACATGCTATACCAGATACCATTTATTTATTTACTTACTTAATTTTAATTTATTTTTATTGTTGAAAGTATTAAGATGTCCCCTATTCCCCTCCCCCCCAAAGTCCCCTCCACCTGACTCCTGACCCCCCTCGCAGGCCTTCATCTCATTATTGTCTGTGTGGATGGGCTGTGCCTATATGGATTTATATTAATATCGCAATTACAATAAAGAAAAATAATCTGAACAATCATTTGTCAACATTGGTTTCTTCCAAATCATATATTCTAGCAAAATGAGAACCTTGCAGACTAAAACTAACTTTCTCACATACTTTGAAAAATTTCCTTACTCCTACCAGCATTTTGGGTTACAATTGAAATTCCTATGTTTCATACTGAACATATTCAGTTTCTGTACCTAATATATTTTGTGTCCTCATTTTCTCAGTGGTCAACCTACAATTTCACCATTACCTCCCCACTCACAGACTAGGATATATAAATTTAAACCACTCAATGTGTTTGGGGTTTTTTAACTTTTTTTCTCCTTCACCTATTTTTTGTTTGTTTGTTTCTTCTCAAAATCCTACTAATACTTCCAGATATTAAATGACCTTCATGATAAGCAACTCCTGAATTTTAAATTTAAAAAGTACTTGTTCTATTTCATATGATTTTATTGTTATTGCCACATTATACTTGGATATTTTATCTGTTTGTCCAATAATTCTGTAGAGTATGAAACAATCTTTTTCTTCTCACCAATGACACATCTATACAGAAATACAATCTATGCAGAATAAAAGGAAAACTTACCTTTTTAAATGAAGAATCTGGATGTAATACTTCTGATTTGTTGTAAGAATATACCAGGAAATGAGGGTCTAAAAATGACCTAATTAAACCAAGATAATGACATTTTATTGTATGAATATTATTAAAGGAACTTCTAGAATCATGAAATTAAACAAATTTACTTTTATTATATAAGCTCAAATATCTAAACAATTAAATGGACTCATCTTTTCATGATCTAATTTGTTTTCTAAAAGTATAATTTAATCTAATAAAAGAGTAATATGCAAATTAACATCACTCTGAGACACCTAAGCCACACCCACCAGCAAAGCCACACCTCCAACCAATCAGAGCTGCTGTATGCAAATTAACCCAGCCAAGATGGCGACCAACAGCCACAGAGCTAGAGCAAACAGGAGGCTTCCATTGCACCAGGAGTAAACGGCTTGCCTAGGACAGCTGGGCCTCTGCTCAAGGCAACAATGCTTCAATTATAGAAGCCACGGAGCTGAAGTAAACAGGAGGCTTTGTTGCCTGCCTAGGCCTGGGCTCAACACAACAAAGTTTCAATTATAGAAGATAAATAAACCCCAGAAACTTGATTCCAGCAAGCCTCGCTGGGACCTTGAGTCAATGGGAGCTGTGGGCAGCCTGAAAACGGCCCTTAGCCCCTCACCCAGGCTGGCCACACCCTTATGGAGTGAGGGTCCCTACTGGGGGGCTTGGCCAGTCTGCAAACAGCCATCAGCCCCTCACCCAGGCTGGCCAGACATGCCAGCAGGTGGACTTCCCCCAAGGGGTCCCAGACCGCAAGAGGGCGCAGACTGGGCTGAGGGACCCTCCCAAGTACACAAATTTTTGTGCACTGGGCCCCTAGTGTGTATATAAGAGAAAAGAATAACCAGTATAACCAGATAACAGTATAGAAGCTTCAATGACACAGCTTTATCTGTAGTAAAAATTAGAGCTTCTAGAGTCCCACAGCAAAGTTTTCTTTTAGACTTAACCATCAATACATCTAATAGCATAAATATGCCAGTTAATATTTATGAACAAGTAGCCATTAGTTGATAAAGGTAAAAAACATGCTTTTTAGTTTTTATGCACTTATGCTGCGGTTAAAACAACAATGGATAATTTTGCATGTTTACTGCAGGTTGGGCTACATGCTACCTTCAGTCTGGAACCAGGAAAAGGTATGGCCCCTTTTTGGAGAACGCCTTTCTTTTAGCAGAATGAGAAAAAAAAATTGTAGAAGCACAGAATAGTTCTCAAAGCCTTTGTCTAGAAGCGGGATACTAGTGTTCCTGCTCACATTGCATAAGCCAACCTAAAGGATCTCTGTAGACAAACCCAACATAGAAAGTGGTCGTCATGGAACAATCTAGCAACATTGTTTATTGTAGGGAGCCCGGACTTTTTCAAGGATGCCAAACACCAAACGGCATTTCAAGGCCAGAACTGAGAGGACTAGAGCACTCGCTGGGTACGTTCAGTCTCCAGCAGTTCTCTTTCTTGGTGTGATTCATTGTCTCTCATTCCTGGTAACCTTTCCTTTTCCTCCAGTCAGATAACAAAACTAGAGAGATCCCTGGGAAAAGCAGATATGGATCAGTTCACATATTACATACATTCTTAAGGGAAAATCTCTGCATGGCCGGGGCTGGTTCAGGTGCAAGTGCCTGGGAAAAATAATGTGTGGGGACTGAAAAGTAAAATAAAAATTTAAGGGAGTTATAATATATCCGGGAGAATTAATATAAAACTGTGCACACAGACAACTACTGGAAAATTCACTTTATCAAATGGACTCTGTCAAATTGCAAGAATTTATAGCAGGAGAATAAGACTCACAGATTCTACACATGGCCAAGTTCCTGGATTAGGAAGACAAAAGGGACTTTTGCAGATATGCAGATTCACAAAGCATGCCATCTGCATATTCTCTCTGAAGAATGTAATGTGAAAGTATTCTACCTGAATAATATCTGAGTTAACATAAAATTGCAACAGGGAAAAAATACAAAACAGTGATAAAACTTGAAAAATGCAAGACATTTAAGTAACTGAAAGCATTGGATTTACATCTTAATGTAAGAAGAATTTTAAAGATATTGTAGTAATATTATGGTGACTGAAATTTAGATATGACAGGCACAACAGAGAAATCTAAGTACCTAAAAAGAAAATAAAAATATAATGATAAAATTTTATTTTGTATCAATAAATTTCACAAAGTAAGAAGACAATCAATAAGGTAGCATATTTGCAATATATAGAACAGTTAAAGGGCTAATCTCTATAGTAAACAAAAGTTCCCAAAAACATGATCATAGAAAAAAAGAAAGAAAAGCAGAATGACAATAAATACCAAAGACACATGAATAAAAATAAAAATTAAAAAAAAACAAACACAAAAGCTTGGGAGAGGTAATTCAATTAGAATGGTCAGTAAACATTTGAAAAGATACTATATGTTATTAATAAGTAGTGAAGTGCATATTAAAACAACAATAAAGTAGTAGTTCTTATCCATTGGCTGACAAAATAAATGAGTAAAGATACTCATTTTGTTGGCAAGGTAGAGTGCAGGAATGCATTTGAATTGTTGGTGTGAGTGAAAACTGGTATAATTTTTTAAAGTAAAAATTTGGCAATGAGAATTTTCTTATGTATTACGCATCAATTTTACTGGTGCCCAGAAAGTCATGGCTAGGGATATCCACCGTACAGCTTTCCTTGCTGTAAATAATGGGTGGATAGTTAATATATGAGAAATATTCATTTGAAGGCTGTATGTATTCTATCTAATAAAAGAGTAATATGCAAATTAGGCATCACTCTGTGACAAAAATGGCCACCCCTGTGGCCACAACATGGCAGGACCCATAGCCACAAGAAGGCCAGCACCATAGCCACAAGATGGCTTTCCCCATGGACACAAGATGGAGGTGCCCATAGCCACATCCTATCTAATAAAAGAGTAATATTCAAATTAGGTGTCACTTCATCACAAAGATGGCCTCTCCCATGGCCACAAGATGGCAGTGCCCATAACCACAATATGGCTGTCACTATAGCCACAAGATGGCCACCCCCATGGACACAAGATGGAGGCGCCTAGTCCAGCTCAGCCCCGCCACTGAAGTGGCCAGGCCTGTTAGCGGTGGGGGAGATGGGGGGCATGAGGGGCAGAACAGGCAATCAGAGGGGGCTGGGTGTTCTCTGCCCAGGCCAGAGGCCTTCACCAAAGGCCTTAGGCATGGGCAAGGGTGGAGCTGGTGATCAGAGGGTGCAGGGACAGAGCAGGTGATCGGAAGGGTATAAGGGTGACCTACCCAGGAATAAGGCCTGGGCCAGAGGCCTCAGGCCTAGGCAGGGGCAAGGCCAGAGATAGCAGGGTTCTGGGCTCCGCAGAGCCAGCGATCAGAGGGGCAGGAGCAGAGCCTGCAATCACAGGGGTCTGGGCAACAGTGGAGCTGGAAAAGCAGGAGTCTAGGAGTCCCCTGCCCAGGCCTGCAGGCTTGGCCAGAGGCTTCCAGTGGGGCAAGGGCAGAGCCAGCGATGGCAGGGGGCAGAATCAGAGCTGGTGATAGCAGAGGCCTGGGCTCTGTGAAGATGGTGAGCAGAGGGGTTTGGGGGTCCCCTGCCCAGGCCTGCATCCTCAGCCAGAGGCTACAGGCCTGGGTAGGGGTGGAGCTGGGATTGGAGGGGCACGGGTGGAGCGGGTGATTGGAGTAAACTACAGAGGAAACACCTTTTCTTACTGCTCATTGGCTAAGCTCCCTGTATGCCACTAGTAATATTCTTAGTAACTTGAGTAATAAGAATCCAAAAAGGTGATCTAGGGTTTTTCCAACACACTCCTGGAGGAAAAAAAATGAAGGTCCACTGCTGGAAGGTTAAAAAATGTCATACCCTGCCCTATCCGGTTTGGCTCAGTGCATAATGTCTCAGCCTGCTGACTGTAGGATCTGGGTTCAATTCTGACCAAGGGCAAGTACCTAGGTTGCAGGCTCCTCGCTGGCTGGGGCCCAGGTCAGGGCTCATGCAGGAGGCAACCAATCAAAGTATTCCTCTCACTTTGATGTTTCTCTCTGTTTTTCCCTTCTCTTCCACATTCTCTAAAACTCAATGGAAACATATCCTCAGGTGAAGATAAAAAAAAAAAAAAAAGAAATATCACATACTATGAAAAACACATCTTGAAAATGCCCAAAGAAAGTTGTCATTTTTTCATGGTGGAGGTACTGGAGTCCGTGTTGATGAAAACACCTTGGTGGCTATGGTGCCTGGCAGTGGCTGCAGCAGTGAGGTGATGGGGCTGGTGGCTTCCCCTAATTAGCCTGGTCGCCTCCCACAAAGGGAGGTCAAACTGTGGCTTAGGCCCACTCCCCAAGGGGATCAGGGAGCGGACCTAAGCCATCAGTAGGACACCCCCAGAGGGTTCCCAATATGTGAGAGGGGGAAGGCTGGGCTGAGGACCCCCCCCCCCAAGTGTACGAATTTCATGCACCGGGCCCCAAGTATTAAAAATTAACTCATTTGCCACAGAGCAATATGAATCTCAGAAAAGTAAAATCATGTAAAATGTTGCATAATAAACAACCACAAAACTACAACCACATACAAGAGAATATGTATCTATTGCTCACACTTCTCTGTCACATGTGGGTAGCCATGGAAGTTCTGCTTACTGGCCAGGCTTGATCTATGATTATGGATTCAGCCATATTTAGAAATGATTAGGGGACCTTGGCTGTAGTCCACGTGTGTCTAGCTTTCAGCATGCTGGCCTATGCATATTCTCATGAGGATGGCAAACAGGAAAGAAAGCAGAAAACTATGAGAACTTTTTCAAGCCTCTGTTTAAATCAAGTCAGGTAAAAATATTTTGGCCAAAGAAATAAAATAGTCCATATAAGTGTGAGGTCCAAGGTAAAAATGAAGATGTGAGACCTCTTGTCTAAAACTATTAAGAATCTCAGGACAGCAACACTGGAACATTAAACCAAATACAGGGCCCTTCTAACAATAGGCCCTGAGGCACCACACATCCCCATGGCAACGCAGGGGAAACTACCATCTGGCTGGTGCAGGTGCCCGGAAGAGGGATTGGAGCAGGAGCTTGTGCGTACATGGGCTCTGGGGAGCTGGGGGTGGTGCGGTGTGGGAAGATGCTGGAGCTGCTGCAGGGGCAGCAGGCTTGGAAGCCGGGGGTGGGGCCTGGAGCTTTCTGGGCTTCACCATAGTGGGCACCTAAATACTCTGTCAATGAGGAGACAAAGCAGCACCAATACCTGGACAAGCCCTGCACCTTCTCACAGAGCAGATAGAAGGAACAGCTGAATCAAACAGCACCCACCCAGAACCGGAAAATTAAACACAGCTGGTGAGGCAATTCTTGGACAGAAAGGTCAGATATCACCTAGAGAATGGTGAGGTCTGGTAGCTAGGCTGGAGGGAGAAATGCATGCAGCAGTATCTAGAGTCTCAGAGGAAGGCTGTGCCCCACAAAATCCATGGCCTTTGGTGTCAGTGTAGCCCACAAATGTATAAGGGGGTCCACAGGGCTGCTGGCAGAAGGGGACTCAAGAAATCAACCTACAGCTGGACAGAGAACTTCAATACTATCCTGAGTACCTAACAGGAAACAGACATGCCAAACAGAACAGTAGAGGAAGTGTATGACCTACACTACTTCACATTTTTATTTTTATCTTTTACTTAAGAAAATAAATTTTTTCTCACTTGATTTTACCTTTTTATTATAGTTTTACTAGGGGCCTTATGCACAAAATTTGTGCACTCAGGGGGCGGTACCTCGGCCCAGCTTGTGCCCTCTTGCAGTCTGGGACCCCTCAGGGGATGTCCACCTGCTGGCGTGCACGGCCAGCCGGATGAGGGGCTAACGGCTGTTTGCAAGCTGCCCACAGCTCCTTCAGGGTTCAGGTCCCTACTGGGGTGCCTGGCCAGCCTGCGTGAGGGGATGAGGGCCATTTTCAGGCTGCCCATAGCCGCTTCAGGGTTCGGGTCCCTACTGGGGTGCCTGGTCAGCCTGGGTGAGGAGCTGAGGGCCGTTTTCAGGCTGCCCACAGTCCCTTCAGGGTTCGGGTCCCTACTGGGTTGCCTGGTCAGCCTGGGTGAGGGGCTGAGGGCTACTTACAGGCTGGCCACAGGTCCCACTGACCCAAGGTCCCAGCGAGGCTGGCTGGAAGCAGGTTTCTGGGGTTTATTTATCTTCTATAATTGAAACTTTGTTGCCTTGAGTGGAGGCCTAGTCAGGCAATGAAGCCTCCTGTTTGCTTCAACTCCATGGCTTCTATAATTAAAACATTGAAACATTATTGCCTTGATCAGAGGCCCAGCCAGCCTAGGCATTGCTGGTGCAAAGAAAGCTTCCTGTTTGCTCTAGCTCCATGGCTGCCAGCCACCATTTTGGCTGGGTTAATTTGCATATAGCCACTCTGATTGGCTGGGGGGCATGGCTTGGCTGGGGAGCATCGCTTAGGTTTCTCAGAGTGATGGTTAATTTGCATATTACTCTTTTATTAGGTTAGATTGTCAAACACCAATGGCAAAGTAAGAATCTTAAAGGCTGTCAGAGAGAGACAAAAAGTTACCCACAAAGAATCACCCATCCATCTATCAATTGAGTTTGCAACAGAAACACATGAGGCCAGAAGGTAATGGAATGAACTATACTAAGTCATGCAAAGGAAGGGTTTGAATTCAAGAATACTGTACCCAGTGAGGCTATCAATCAAAGTTGAGGGTGAAATCAGGAGCTTCACAGACAAAAAAGGACTAAGGAGCTTACTACCACCAAACCAAAAATGCAAGAAATGCTACAGGGTCTGCTGTAAAAAGAAGAAATAGGAAGGAAAGAAGGAAAACAGGCATAAAGAATAAAAATGGTGACAAACAAGTACCTATCAATAATATCTTTAAATGTAAACAGATTAAATGCCCCAATCAAAAGACATAGGGTAGCTGACTGGATAAGAACACATGACCCATATATCTGCTATCTACAGGAAACCCACCTCAGAACAAGGGACTGACATAGGCTGATGGTGAAGGGATGGAGAACGTTTGTGTTGTGTTTTTTAGGTTAATGGAAATGAAAAAAAAGCTGGGGGAGCAATACTTATATCAGCCAAATTAGACCTCAAAGTGAAGGCTATAACAAGAGATAAGAAAGGCCACTTCATAATAGTAAAGGAAACAATCCAAAGCATATATAACTCTGGTAAACATATATGTACCCAGTATAGGAGCACCCAAACACACACACAAAAAAAAATTCTGGAGGATATCAAGGGAGAGATTGGCAGCAATACAGTCATAGTAGAGGACTTTAATACCCCAGTAGCACCACTGGAGAAATCTTCTAAACAAATAACCAGCAAAGAAACATCAACCCTAAATGACTCACTAGAAAAGATGGAATTTATTGACATCTTCAGAACATTTCACCCTAAAGCCACAGAACATACATTTTTTCAAGTGCACACAGGTTATTTTCAAAGATAGACCACATATTGGGACACAGGCATAGTCTCTTCAAATTTAAGAAAATAGAAATCATTTCAAGCATCATCTCAGATCACAATGACATAAAACTAGAAATCAACCACAATAAAAAAAAAACAATCAAAAAAGTCAAATAATTGGAGGCTAAATAGCATGCTATGAAACAATGAGTTACCAAAGAAATCAAAGAAGAAATAAAAAGCATCATGGCAACAAATGACAATGAAAACACAACAATACAAAATCTATTGGACACAGTGAAAGCAGTCTTGAGAGGGAAATTCATAGCTCTACAGGCCTATCACAAAGAAACAGGAATCAATTGTAATAAATTATCTAAACTTACAACTCAAAGAGTTAGAAAGAGAGCAACAAGAAAATCCCAGTATAAGCAGAAGGATGGAAATAATAAAGATCAGAGTGGAGATAAATGACATAGAGAGCAAACAAACAATACAAGAAATCAACAAAATCAAGAGCTGGTTCTTTGAAAGGATAAAAAAAATTGATGAACCTCTAACAAGCTCATCAACAAACAAAGAGAGAGGACCCAAATAAACAAAATCAGAAATGAAAGAGGCTAAGTAACAACTGATTATCAAAAAATACTATAAACTACTCTATTCCAACAAAATAGACAACCTAGATGAAATGGACATATTATTAGAAAAATACAAGCTCCCAAAATTCTATCAAGAAGAATAAAAAACCTTGAATAGGCCAATAACTACCTAAGAAATTGAAACAGCAATCAAAAATCTTCCAGCAAACAAAAGCTGTGGTTGTACAGTTTTACAAGAGAGTTCTACCAAGTATTAAAAAAGAACTAAAACCTACCCTCCTCAAACTATTCCAAAAAACTCAAGACAAAGGCACACTTCCAAGCTCTTCCTATCAAGCCAGCATTACCCTAATCCCAAAACTAGATGAAAGACACCACAAAAAAAGAAAACTACAGGCCATTATTCTTGATGAACATAAATGCTAAAATCCTCAACAAAATTCTAGCAAAATGGTTTCAGCATTACCTTAGAAAGATCATATACCATGACCAAGTGGGATTTATTTCAGGGATGCAAGGATAGCAAAATATCTGCTAATCAATAAATGTGATACATCACATAAACAAACTGAGAGACAAAATCACATAATCATATCAATTGATGCAGAAAAAGCATTTGACAAAATTCAATACCTTTTCATGGTGAAAACTCTCAGCAAAGTAGGAATAGAGGGATCATACCTCATAAAAAAGCTCTATATGACAAACCTACAGTCAACATCATACTCAATGGGCAGAAACTAAACTCATTTCCCCTAAGAACAGAAAAAAAGACATGAATGCCCACTTTCACCACTCCTGTTCAATACAGTACTGGAAGTGCTAGCCATAGCAATCAGACAAGAAGAAGAAATTAAAAGGCATCCAAATTGGAAAAGAAGTAAAAGTGTTCTTATTCACAGATGACATGATATTATACATAGAAAACCCCAAAGAATTTATCAAAAAACTACTAGACCTAATAAATGAATTTGGAAATGTGCCAGGATACAAAATTAACACGCAGAAAGCTATGGCCTTTTTATACACCAATAATGAACTCACAGAAATAGAGACTAAAAAAACATCCAATTTACCATTGCACCAAAAAAAATTAAGATACCTAGGAATCAACTTAACTAAGGACATAAAAGATGTGACTTGAAAAACTACAGGACATTGAAAAAAGAGATAGAGGAAGACATAAACAAATGGAAGAAACTACCATGGTCATGGATTGGTAGAACCAACATCATTAAAATGTCCATACTATCCAAAGCATTCTACAGATTCAATGCAATCCTTATTAAAATACTAATGGCATATTTCATAGATCTAGAACAAATTCTCCAAATATTCATCTGGAGTAAAAAAAGACCCCGAACAACCACAGAAATTCTGAGACAGAAGAACAAAATAGGAGGGATCACAATACCAGATAATCAAGATATATTACAAAACCACAGTTCTCAAAACTGCCTCGTACTGCCACAAGAATAGACATATAGATCAGTGGAACGGAACGGATAACCCAGAAATCGACACAAGCCATTATGCTCTATTAATATTTGACAAAGGAGGCAAAAACACACAATGAAGTCAAAACAGTCTCTTTAATAAATGGTGCTGGGAAATTTGGTCAGATATATGCAAAAAATGAAACTAGATCACCAACTTACACCATACACAAAAACAAACCCAAAATGGCTAAAGGACTCAAGATGGGAAACCATAAATATCCTACAAGACTCCATAGACAGCATAATAGCAGACACATGCCATAGCAATATCTTTACAGACACAGCTCCTCGGGCAATGGAGATTAAGGAAAAAATAAACAAATGGGACCACATCGAAATAAAAAGTTTCTACATAGCAAGAGAAATCATCAACAAAACAAGAAAGCCCACTGCATGGGAGAACATATTTGAAAATAATATTTCCAATAAAGGTTTAGTCTCCAAAACTTACAGAGAAGTCATACAACTTAATAAAATGAAGATAAATAATCCAATTAAAAATGGGCAAAGATCTAAATAGATACTTGTTGAAAGAGGACATACAGAGGGCCCAGAGACATATGAAAACATGCTCAAAGTCACTAATCATATGAGAGATGTAAATCAAAACAACAACGAGATACCATCTCACACCTGTCAGACTGATTATCAACAAATCAACAAACAAGGGCTGGTGAGGATGTGAAGAAAAAGGAACCTTCCTGCACTGTTGGTGGGAATATAGACTGGTGCATCCACTATGAAAGACAGAATAGAGTTTCCTCAAAAAGTTAAAAATGGAACTCCCATTTGACCCAGTAATCCTACTTCTAGGACTATATCCCAAGAAACCAGAAACATCAATCAGAATGGATATATGCATTCCTATGTTCATAGCAGCACAATTTACAACAGCTAAGATTTGGAAACAGCCTAAGTGCCCATCAGCAGTTGAGTGAATTAAGAAACTGTGGTACATCTACACAATGGAATACTATGCTGCTGTAAAAAAGAAGGAACTTTTACCATTTGCAACAGCATGGATGGAACTGGAGAGCATTATGATATATGAAATAAGCCATTTGGAAAAAGATAAATATCACATTTAATCACTCATATGTGAGATATAATAATAAACATAATTTGATGAATAAGACCAGATCCAGAGACAAATGGAGGGAAGGGAGGGCAGTTAGAGAGCAACCAAAGGACTTGTATGCATGCATATGAGCATAACCAATGGACACTGGGATGGTGTGTGCTTGCCCAAGGTGGGAATGAATGGGGGGGTCATTTGGGGAAAAAGGAGACATATCTAAAACTTTAGACAATAAATAAGTTAATTATTTTTTTAAAAATAAAGGGAAAAAAGGCATAAAAATATTGACCTAATATAAATTATGGATTTTGGATTATAATTATGTGTGGATTCAGTATAATCAATTACAATAATATTAGAGGCCCAAGGCATGAAATTCTTGCAAGAGTAGGCCTTCCTTCCCCTGGCTGCTGACACTGGCTTTTCTCTGGCACCTGGGACCCGAGTTTCACTCTGGCTGCCAGCATGCATCAGGACCTAGGATTCCCTCCAGCCTTGGCTTCATCTTAATGGATATCCAGTATGACATCTGATATAATTAGCATATTACCCTTTTATTATTATAGACTAGGGGCATGGAACACAAAAATTTGTGCACTCGGGGGAGTCCCTCAGCCCAGCCTGTGCCTCTCGCCATCCGGGACCCCTCCGGGGATGTCCATCTGCTGGCGTGCCTGGCCAGACTGGGTGAGGACCTGAGGGGCATCTTCAGGCTGTCCACAGTCCCTTCAGGGTTCGAGTCCCTACTGGGGTATCTGGCCAGACTAGGTGCGAGGCTGATGGCTGTTTGCAGGCTGGCCAAGCCCCCCAGTGTGCACCATCACACCATTGGGGTGTGGCCAGCCTGGGTGCGGGGCTGAGGGCCATATGCAGGCTGCCCACAGACCTTTCAAGTTTTGGGTCCCTATTGGGGTGCCTGGGCAGCCTGGGTGAGGAGCTGAGGGGTGTTTTCAGGCTGCCCAAAGTCCCTTCAGGTTTTGGGCCCCTACTGGGGTTCCTGGGCAGCCTGGGTGAGGGGCTGATGGCTGTTTGCAGGCTGGCCAAGCCCCACAGTGGGGTCCCTCACCCCATTGGGGTGTGGCCAGCCTGGGTGCAGGCTTGAGGGCCATTTTCAGGCTGCCCACTGTCCCTTCAGGTTTTGGGTCCCTACTGGGGTACCTGGCCAGCCCAGGTGATGGGCTGAGGGTTTTTTTCAGGCTGCCTACAGCCCCCCAGTGGGGACCCTCACCCCATTGGCGTGTGGCTAGCTTGGGTGATGAACTGAGGGGCGTTTTCAGGCTTTCAGGCTGCCCACAGCTCCCATTAACACAATGTCCCAGCAAAGCTGGCTGGAAGCAGGTTCCTGGGGTTTATTTATCTTCTATAATTGACACTGTTCCTTTAAGCTGAGAAAAATACTAGGCAGGTAACAAAGCCTCCAGTTGGCTTCAGCTCCATGGCTTCTATAATTGAAAGAATGTAGCCTTAGTAAACTCTAGGCAGGCAGTTTCCTCCATCACTAGTGCAATGGAAGCCTGTTGTTTGCTTCAGCTCTGAGGCTTCTATAATTGCAACAATGTTGCAACTATGTTGTTGCCTTGAGCATGAGAGGCCCAGTCGGCTGGCAGACAGCTTACTTCTGGTGCAATGGAAGCCTCTGTTTACTCTAGCTCCGTGACTGCCGGCCTCCATCTTGCCTGGGTTAATTTGCATACAGCCGCTCTGATTGACTGGTGGGCATGGCTTAAGCATCCTGTAGAAACGGTCAATTTCAATATTACTCTTTTATTAGATTAGATGGGTGTTGTTGATAATGAAGGAGGATATTCACATATGGAGTAAGGGGCTTGTAGGAAATCTCTGCTTTCTAGTCAATTTTGTTTTTGCTATGAATCTAAAACTGCTCTACAAAATAAAGTGTATTAGAATAATAAATAATGAGAAAAATACTAGTATATAAATAGGCAAGCCTCATACAGATAAATGCAATAACCAATAAAGGTTCAGAGTAGTTATTTAGGGAAATACAAACTGATTGAAGATGAAATAGAATATTTTAGCACATCATGCATGGTTTTGGAAATAGAAATTGCTATCATCTTTTCAGAAAGACACTGGCAATGTCTCTCAAAATCTTAATATACTATAAAGTATGAATATAAAATCATTTCTACATGCAAATTGCTGAGAAATATGCCCTGTAAATGGTATGTGTTCAATAAGTGCCCGTTACTTTTGTTGTTTTTGTTATTATCATCACTATTGTCATTATTATTCACTCTTCTAGATCCAGAAACCTAATTCTTGATATCAAAGCTACCAAACAAAATCTGTACTATATAAAAACTAGAGGCCTGGGGCACAAAAATTTGTGCACTCATGGGAGTCCCTCAGCCTGGCCTGTGCCCTCTCGCATTTGGGAACACTCGGGGAATGTCCACCTGCTGGCTTAGTTCCGCTCCCCAGGCAATAAGGTTTAGGCTGGCAGTCAGACATCCTTCTGGCAGCCCAGAGACCTCAGGGGATGTATACTTGTCACCGAGGAGCAGGCCTAAGCTGCAGTTGGACATCTTTAGCGCTGCTGAGGAGGCAGGAGAGGTTACCATCACCACCTCTGTACTGGAAGCTATCAGCCTGGCTTGTGGCTAAGCAAAGCTCCCCCTGTGGGAGTGCACTGACCACCAGGGGCAGCTCTTGCATTGAGTGTATGCCCCCTGGTGGTCAGTGTGTGTAATAGTGAGCAGTCATTCCCAGTGGTTCTGCTGTTAGGGTCAATTTTCATATTACTCTTTTATTACATAGGATAGAGGCCTGCTGCATCGATGGCGGCCGGCTGGTTTGCCCTGAAGTGTGTCTCAGATCAGGGTTGGGGTCCTGCTGGGATTCCTGTCCAGCCTGGGTGTGGGGCTGAGGGCCATTTTCAGGTTCAGGGAGGGGGTCCTGCTGGGGTGCCTGGTCAGTCTGGGTGAGGGGCTGATAACTGTTTGCAGGCTGACCACAGCCCCTTCAGGGAGGGGGGTCCTGCCAGGGTACCTGGCAGTCTGTGTGAGGAGCTGATGGCTGTTTTCAGGCTGGCCAATGCCCCCCAGCAGTGATCCTCACCCCATGAGGGTGGGGCCATCCTGGGTGAGGGGATGATGGCTGTTTGCAGGCTGGCCACAGCCCCCAGGACCCAAGCTCCCAGCAAGGCTGGCTGAAAGCAGATATATGGGGTTTATTTATCTTCTATAATTGAAACTTTGTTGCTTTGAGCGGAGGCCACAGCCGGCCTAGGCAGGCAGGAAGCTTAGCTTCCTCCATCACTGGGGCAAGTAAGCCTCCTGTTTGCTCTTGCCCCGTGGCTGCTGGCCACCATTTTGGTTGGGTTAATTTGCATATAGTCACTTTGATTGGCTGGTGGACGTGGCTTAGGATGTAGCAGAGTGACACAATTAGCATATTACTCTTTTATTAGATTAGAATAGACATACAATAATGTCTATTGCAGGACTCAATAAACAAATGAAAATTTCTGGAAATAACTTCATTATCTATCAATATTACATATTGTTAAATGTTATGTATGGAAAGATGAGTTATGAAATAAATAAAGAGCAAGGAAATAAGCACCATTAATCAATAAGACTGGCCAGTAGTATTACCTTATTCCACTTTCCTAAAAACAAAATTTTGAGTATGTTTCATTTAATAGAAGAATGAAATATAAACAGAAATTTGGGAAAACTACACACAGTTATTAATATTGATTTTCTAGGGTAGAAAACAGAATAGTTAATACATTAAAAGTACATACAAAATGAGAAAATACTCTAGAATGTCAAGTATAGTTCTTAAAATCATACAAATATGTGCAATAACATGAAGACAAGACAAAGTTAAACATCTATATAACAAAAAGGCCAGCCACCATAAACGTAATGACCAGAGATCAGAACCACCATGGTCCCTCGCCAGGCTGGCCCCAACCCCTAGCAAGTGGTTAGGAGTGTTCAGGTAGGCAGGCAGAGTAGATAGGGAAGATCAGGTAGGCAGGCCAGCAGTTAGGGACAATCATGTAGGCAAATGGCCCCTCCCTGGGATGGCTCCACCCCCAAGCAAGTGGTTAGAGGCGATCAGGCAGGGAGACAAGTGGTTAGGGGTGATCAGGTAGGCAGATGGCTCCTCACAGGGCTGTCCCTGCACCTAAGCAATGAAAGAAGGAGGCCCAGGCCACCAGCAACAACTCTGTGACAGGTGTGCAGCTGGTCAGTGATCGCCCTGCAGAGGGAGACCCAGTTCAGCCAAGCAATCAAGCTCCACGTTTGTCTCCTGCAGAGGGAGGCCACTGGTGGCAGGGGAGGGGGTAACAGTGCTGCACAGATGGCAAGCATGGCAGCAGCGGGGGTGGGGCCAGCTGCCTGCTGCCGGGGTAAGGAAACCCCTGATAGTCCCTGATCTTAGGTTAGGCCTAGAGACCCTTGAGGGGTCTTGGATTGTGACAGGGTGCAGGCCAGGCTGAGGGACCCCCATCCCCAGTGCACAAATTTTCATGCACTTGGCCTTTAGAAGTGAAATAAAATTATACCCTTATTTGTTGCAATTTTGGTTGTATTTCAAGGAGTTATGCACAACAATCTTAATCTATCTAACCTGCCTAAATATTTACATCATTACATTAGAATTTGGCTTGAAAATTAAATCTCAAAGTCAAGATCAAAATTCTAGTCTGACATAATTTAAAAATAAGATATACCAGAGGTGGTTAGGGGTGATGAGGCAGGCAGGTGAGTGGTTAGGAGCAATCAAGAAGGCAGGCAGAGGATTAGGGGTGATAAGGCAGGCAAGCAGAGGGGTTAGGGGCGATCAGACAGACAGGAAGGTGCACGGTTAGGAGCCAGCAGTCTGAATTGCAAGAGGGATGTCTGACTGTCAGTTTTGGCCCGATCCCATGGGGTTACCCTCAGGATCGGGATTGGGCCTAAACCAGCAGTCGGGTATCTACTGAGGGGTCCTAGATTACGAGAGGGTGCAGGCTAGGCTGAGGAAACTGCCCCCCTCTGTGCAGGAATTTTGTGCACCTGGCCTCTAGTCCTATGTAATAAAAGCCTAATATGAAAATCAACCAAACGGCAGAACCACCAGTGGAACATCCAGTCACTATAATGCGCACTGACCACCAGGGGGCAGATATTCAACACAAGAGCTGCCCCCAACCAGCATACCCTCGGCCAGCCAAGTTTGGTGCCAGTGGAGGCCCCCTGATTACCTTGCCAGTTGTCCCACAGAGGGAGGCAATTGTGTGGGGCAATTGTAGTGGCAGCACAGTGTGGGGCCAGCAAGTGGGCAGTACCAGGCCAGCCAAGGTGGGTGCCAGCAGGGGCCCCCTAATTGCCCCACCCATTGCTCCACAGATTGGCCCTGATTCACCAGCCAGGCCTAGGGACCCTACCCATGCACAGATTTCATGCACCAGTCCTCTAGTGTTAAATAAATGAAATACATGCTTTTGTTTCATCCCGATTTAGGGTACTGACTATACAAATTTAAGAAACTAAAAACAACTATATGAAAAAAAGAATGGCCACTTACTGTTTTTTAAGATGGAGAGTGTATGTTTTCCTGTTAATTTGGATAGCATAAATGACCTGCAGCAAAGTATTCAGAGAGAAAGTAATAATTAAAAATGTGAAATTCTTCAAACCAATGCCATACCTTTTCATTAATTTAAAGCCTTTATTGTTTAAAGTCTTAAATAAGTCTGTTCCCCAGCCATTCCCCTCCACATGCCCCCACCTCCCTCACCCCATCTGTGTTCATTGGTTATATTCATATGCATGCATACAAATCCTTTGGTTGATTTCTTATCCCCTCACCCATTGCATTCCCTCATAGATTGGACAGTCTGTTCTATGCTTTTCTGACTCTGGTTCTATTTTTGTTCATCAGTTTATGTTGATCATTATATCCTACTAGGAGTCCAGTGTACAATATATTGTGCACTGGGGTGGGGGAGGTCCCTCAGCCCGGCCTGTGCCCTTTCACAGTCTGGGACCCCACCCACCCAGAGGCCTGCCACCCACCCTGCCCACCCGGCCCACCCCACTGCCCACCACCCGTCCCACCCCCCCTTCCACCTTGCCACCTGCACTGCACCTGCCTCCGTGGCTGCTGGCCTCCATCTTGCCTGAGTTAATTTGCATACAGCCACTCTGATTGGCTGGTGGGCATGGCTTGGCTGGTGGGCATGGCTTAGGCATCCCAGAGAAACGGTCAATTTCAATATTACGCTTTTATTAGAGTAGATATATCAGTGTGAGATCATGTGATATTTATCTTTCTCTGACTGACTTTTTTAACTTAGCATAATGCTCTCCAGTTCCATTCATGATGTTGCAAATGGTAAGAATGCCTTTTAACAGCAACATAGTATTCCATTGTGTAGATGTACCACAGTTTTCTTATCCACTCATCTGCTGATGGGCACTTAGATATGGTAAATTGTGCTGCTATGAACATAGGGATGCATATATCATTTCTGATTGGTGTTTCTAGCTTCTTGGGATATATTCCTAGAAATGGGATCAGTGGGTCAAATGGGAGTTCCATTTTTAATTTTTTGAGGAAACTCCATACTGTCTTCCATAGTGGCTGCACCAGTCTGCATTCCCACGAGCAGTGCAGGAGGGTTCCATTTTCTCCACGTCCTCACCGGCACTTGTCGTTTCTTGATTTGTTGTTGATAGCCATTCTGACAGGTGTGAGATGGTACCTCATTGTTGTTTTGATTTACATCTCTCGGATGATTAGTGACTTTGAGCATGTTCTCATATGTCTCATGGCCTTCTACCTGTCTTCTTTCGAAAAGTGTCTATTTAGGTCTTTTGCCCATTTTTTGAGAAGCCAAACATTTTTTAAATGCACTCATTCATGTAAATCAAGATTGTATCATGCATGTGTCAAAATTATATCTATATATAGAAGTGAATTGCTGTCTTTTTTTAATCACAGAAAGTATGAGAGAAATTCAAGGAGGCTAAAACTATTTCAAATTAAGAGCATTAGTCATTGGCATTTATTACCCATCACTAGGGGCCAGGTGCACAAAAATTTGTGCACTCGGGGTGGAGGGAGTCCCTCAGCTTGGCCTGTGCC
>PVJC01010698.1:19833-35021 GCA_004026665.1 Murina feae | reverse complement strand
ATGCAAGAGGCAGCTGATCAATGATTTTCTCTTATCATTGATGTCTCTCTCTGTCTCTCTCCCTTCCTCTCTTAAATCAATAAAAATGTATTTTTTTAAAATAAGAAGGCTGTCTTAGACCAAGAGCCTGCCCAGACAAAAGCTGGGAGTTTGGGCAGAGTTGAGGTTTTTTTAATATATTTTTATTAATTTCAGATAGGAAGGGAGAGATAGAAACATCAATGATGAGAGGGAATCACTGATTGGCTGCCTCCTGCACGACCCTTACTGGGGGTCGAGCTGGCAACGGGGCATGTCCCCTTGACTGGAATTAAACCTGTGATCCTTCAGTCTGCAGGCCGACGCTCTATCCACTGAGCCAAACCATCTAGGGCAGAGCTGCAAAATTAGCCTGGAAATGACCCATTTCTTCCTATTGTGACAGATGCCTTATGTGGGTGTGTATTGAACTCCCCATGCAGGGCAGGGCTTAAACATGGCCACAGTAGGCAGTGTCTTGTTATCATCGCCACCCATCATTGTATGTAAACGCTCCCTTTCGAACAACTATTGCTAGGAACTGCTCCTTAGGTTTCCTTATCTGTGAAATGTGTGTAGGGGGACTCCCATCTGTCAACAGGGTACAGGTGGCTCCAGGGAATACAGGAAAGACCTTCTGACAGGACCCTGGCTGGGCTGGCCCCTGGCTGCAGACCTCACTCCCCTTTCTTTCTCTGCAGGCATCAGGGAAGACATGCTCGAGACCCTCATCCCCAAGGTCCAGGGCAAACGGGTGATGGTGGTGCTGGGGCCACAAGCTGGAATGGTGAGTCCCAGACCTGGGAATGGGCAGTGGGACATACAAGGGATGTCCCAGGGTCTGGGCTGGCCTGGCTGACTTCAACTGTCCCTACTCTAGGTGGGCCATCTGCTAAGCTGGGACAGAGAGCAGAGCAAGGCTATGGTTCAACTGCGGAGAGAGAATCGGCTGTTGGAGCTTCACTATGATGCTGTTTGCGAGTACATAGGCCCCACTGACTCAGATGAAGACTGACCCATGGACCCATTCCATTCCCCAGTTGCCACTTAGTGATTGGTGTTGGGGTTTTTCCAGTTACCAGTTCTGTACAGTGTAAAAAGCCTGCCTTTGTCACTGTTCTGTCCTGCACTTGCACTACAGCCCTGGGACAGGGACAGGGCATGAAATGGATAGACCAGAAGGGAGGCTGGAAACAAACCTAGTATTTATCAGCAGTTCATATAAAATAAAAAGCACTTCAAATACTTAGACGAAGAGCTCATAAATGGTATGCTGAGCTGTGAGTGGCGGTGGGAGGTGCGCCGAGGTGGGAACCACTTCATTTTTCAGCCCTACTGCCCTCCTTGGGGTGCCGGACAATTTAAAGGATCCATTCACAAACTCGGAACACAGAAGCTACGAGATCAGTCCCCTAAGCAGATACTATGGCGTCTGGAACACCACATCTCTGGACAATTTCCTGAGCAAGAATTCTAGTAGTGGCTCTGCTTCTCATCTTGGTCCAGAGCATAACTTGAGTCCAATGATGGCAGTCAAGAGGAAGGGAAGCATCTACTCATGAATGTCATATGTTAGCACTGCTTTCTAAAGGAGCCAGTTAATTTCATGGACCCCATTTTAGGCCCAAAACTTTGGCTTGAGGGTAAAAAATTTTTTGTCTTGTGGCCGGGTAGCTCAGTTGGTTAGAGTCATCCTGTTAGGCCAAAGTTTTGGTTTTCATCCCTGGTCGGAGCACATAAAAGAATCAACCAGTGAAACAAGTGGAACAAATCGATGCTTCTCTCCCCCATACTTTCTCTAAAAAAAATTAAAAGCTGAGAAGGGCTCTGTCTCAGGTAGAATTTGGTTGCTCTAGGTAACCGGATTCTCAAAAAGGTTATTGTCAAAGAATCCTCAAACTTTTCAGTTTAATGGTCTGAGATACAAAATCAGTGAGCGAAGTCAGAGTTTAGGCACAATTGTTTTTTTTTCTTTTTTTAAGAATTGTTACTAATTTGAGAGAGAGAGAGAGAAACATCAGTTTGTTTCACATGTTTATGCATTCACTGATTGAGTCTTATATGTGCCCTGACCAGGGATGAAACCCAAAACCTTGGCCTATTGGGATGACTCTAACCAACTGAGCTACCCAGCCAGAGTGGCACGATTGTTTCTAAATCATCCCCAGTCACTGAGTCGTAGATGTAATAAGTAGGATTTGAGTTATATCTAGGCCACTGGTACACAGTCCTGATGGCTCAGAATGTGGCACAGTGCTAGAGCACTTAAAACATCCTTAGAGCAGATAGCAAAGATAAGCTGCTGTCCCCACTGCCAAGCAGAGGCAGACTGCTGTTTAGAGCCGAAGTAAGAATACTGGTAGCCATGTGCCTTTAAGGTAAGAGGTGACTATGAAACCTTCCAATATTTACTAACCCCAACATGAAGTACACCAGTGCAGGCTGACTTTTTTTGTCATTCCCTAATTAATTCCAGAACTCATCTGTTCTCAAGATTGGCCAAACAGGCTTGTTAAGGGAGGCAGAAGGCACAAACCCTACTCCTAGTTCATCCATCTCCAGTCATTGCACTACCCCTGGAATTCCAGGCTTGATTGTATTTTTAATCTGGGGGAAGGGTTGGGATTCTAGAGCTTCCCAGTTTGACATGTCCAGTACTCAGATTCCTCTGCTGTATGTGCTTCACCCAGTCAAGAAGGCCTACTCCTTTCTCCAAATCATAGCAAATCCATTTGGTAACACCCTGGAGAAGGGCCCGGATCTCCCTGGGGAAGGGCACTGCTCCCGTGTCTGCCCTGCAACATGGCATAACCTGGCAGTTTGGGATAATCCCTTCTACTCCTCCATGCACCATGATACTTAAAGTAGATCTTTCATCAGATTCTGGTTTCCTGGAGTTAACATTTCTCCCAAGCCTGCCTTTGAAAACAGGGCCTAAAGTTACTGACTACTGCCTTGTGTCCAGAATGCCTAGCCTACTCTACCTCAGCCTTCAGGCTTGCTCTCACAGAGCTTCAAGGTCACACAGAGGTGAGAGTTTAGGGCCAGTTCTTTTCTGGGTGTATTTACAGCCTTGCACATACACTTGCATCTGTCCTTCCAGATCCCCAGGAATATGTCAGAACTTTTCTCTTTAAAATGTTTATGTGTTGCTTAGAGAGAGGAAAACATTGATATGTTGTTCCACCTATTTTGCATTCATTGGTTGATTTCTTGTATGTGCCCTGACTGGGGATCAAACCCAAAATCTTGGCATAGCCGGACAATGCTTTAACGAAAGGCCCTACCCAGCCAGGGCTTCAGAGCTTTTCAAATCCCCCTCTGGACACTGTATTCCTTAGCTCTTACTTTCATGTTTATTGGTCAACTTCTTGTTTGCTCTCTTATCACCATGGCAGGCAACTGTGGAGTTAAACAATGACCACCAACTGTTTTGAAATGGCTAAGCAAACAGTTCTGAGTCAGGTCAAAGATGAGCTCTGTAAGGGGAAGTGTCTTGGGAACTGCCATACAGGTTACAATTATCTGGGTCTCACACCCACTAGATTGGCTACTATTTTTTTTAAAAGTGTTGGTGAGAATGTGAGAAATTGGAACCTTCATGAACTATTGGTTGGAATATAAAATGGTGCAGCTGCTATGGAAAATAGTATGGCATTTCCCCAAAAAATTAAAAAAAATAGAATTACTATTTTAATCCATCAATTCTACTTCTAGATATATAGCCAGAATTGATTTTGCACACCCATGTTCATAGCATTAGTCACAATAGCCAAAAGGTGGAAGAAATCCAGTATCCATCAGTGAATAAGCAAAGTGTGGCATGTATAAAATAAACAAAAAGGGGGAAATGTGGTAATACATGCAATGTTATTTACCTTTTAAAAGGAAATTTCAATAAAAAACTAAGTAAAAGGAAGGAAGCTCTAACACATGCTCCAACACAGATGAACCTTGAAGATATTTTGCTAAGTGGCATAAGCCAGTCACCAAACGACAAATTTTTGTGGTATCTAAAGTAGTCAAATTGATACAAATGTAGAGGGTTCTGGCAGCAGCGACTGAAGCGCATGGTGACCCTAGGATATCCCGCTGGGGAGACACCAGCAGCCCCAGCACCAGGACACCCCGTGTGCAGTGACACCTCCAGGTGCATCCCTAGGCGGTGAAGGTGAGGCAGCTTCAGGAAGCAAAAGAAGAAGAAATGCTGGAATGGGAAGGCCTATGAAAAGCCAGCCCCAGAGGAATCCCTTCCAAGCCCGGAGACCCAGGCGGAGTAGCTGGCTCAGGAACTGGCCTGGTGCGAGAAGCAGCTAGAACTGGGCCTCAAGATGCAGAGACCCAGCCTGCGGGCTCTCAAGACAGCAGCCCAGTCAGCCCATGTGCAGCCTGTAGGTGAGCCACCAGGAAGAAGAGCCCCGCCTGGAAAGGGGAACTAAGGCCAAGCTGGACATTCCAGATGAAGATTTGAGGTTCAATTTCTTTTACCCTCTCCTCCCATCTTGCAAACTGCCCCCCCCAGGGTGTAGGGGTTTGCCTGGAGTGCACTTAGTCATGGGATGTGGGTTTGGTCTGTGCCTGGAGGGTCAGTTAACCTGGTGTCATGGCTGCTGGGCAGATGTGAGGCCAGTATATTGAATACTGTCTGACAAGTACAAGACCCCATTTGTAGGTTTTCAGATGGATGGTTCCTGCTGCTAGAAGAGGAAGGTTCATTGAAAAGGCTTCTGCAATCAACGGAAGTGTCAGCATGTGGCAGGAATTTCTTGCTCAGTTTTCAGGGTTAGACTATGTGGCTGAGGGTGAGGGGAAGCTGCATAATTGCACATTGGTGCTCACTTAGGAAAGGCATGCGGTTACCCTGGATGGTGCTTAAGTAAACAAAAAATAGTGCCCTGACCGGTTTGGCTCAGTGGATGGAGCATCAGCCTGTGGACTCAAGGGTCCCAGGTTCGATTCTGGTCAAGGGCATGTACCTTGGTTGCGGGCACATCCCCAGTGGGGAGTGTGCAAGAGGCAGCTGATCGATGTTTCTCATCAATGTTTCTAACTCTCCTTCTCCCTTTCTCTCTGTAAAAAATCAATAAAATATATTTAAAAAAATAGTAAAAAGAAAAACAGAAAGAAACAAAACAATAAAAATTTTAAAGTAAAGTAGCATGATGGTTGCCGGGAACTAGGAGAGAGGGAAATGGGAGTTGTTTAATGAGTATAGAGTTTTGCGACATGAAGTTCTGGAGATTGAATGTAGAATAAATATCCTTAACACTACTGAACTGTACACTTAAAAATAGTTAAGATGGTAAATTTTACATAATGTGTATTTTGTTACAATTAAAAGTACATGAGCCCTGACCAGTTTGGCTCAGTGGATAGAGTGTCGGCCTGTGGACTGAAGGGTCCCAGGTTCAATTCTGGTCAAGGGCATGTACCTTGGTTGTGGGCACATCTCCAGTGGGGAGTGTGCAGGAGGCAGCTGATCGATGTTTCTCTCTCATCGATGTTTCTAGTTCTCTATCTCTCTCCCTTCCTCTCTGTAAAAAGTCAACAAAATAAAAAATATTTAAAAAGCAAATAAGATCTATGCATTTGCACAAAAAATATAAATCAGATTTTCACTTTAAAAAAAGTACAAGCCTAGCCAGTGTGGCTCAGTGGTTGAGCCCTGACCGATGAACCAAGTGGTCCCCAGTATGAATCATGGTCAAGGCACATACCTGGGTTGCAGACTCTATCCCCAGTGGAAAGGGGGGGGGTGCAGGAGGCAGCTGATCAATGATTGATTCTGTTTCATCATTGAGATTTCTATCTCTCTCTCCCTCTCCCTCTCCCTTCCTCTCTGAAATAAATAAAAACCTTTAAAAAAATAAAAAGTGTACAATTAAATGATTTTTTAGGATACTTACAGAGTTATACAACCATCACCACAGTTAGAACACTTTCATAACCCTCAAAAGAAACCCCATACCTCTTTTCAGTCATTGCCCTTTTCTTCCTCCTAAGCCCCAGGCAACCACTAATCTACTTTTTGTCTATGGATTTGCCTATTCTGCACAGGTCATACAAATGGAGTCATACAATATGCAAGTGGTCCTTTGTGGCTGGCTTCTTTCACTTAGCATATTCTTTTCTTTTCTTTTTTTACAGAGAGGAAGGGAGAGGGATAGAGTTTTAGAAACATTGATGAGAGAGAAACATGGATCAGCTGCCTCCTGCACACTCCCCCCTGGGGATGTGCCCGCAACCAAGGTACATGCCCTTAACTGGAATTGAACCTGGGACCCCTCAGTCCACAGGCCGACGCTCTATCCACTGAGCCAAACCGGTTAGGGCTAGCATACTATTTTCAAGTCTCTTGCCATTGGTTGAGATGACAGAGACAGGAGTGTATTTGAGCCAGGGAAATTCCAGAAATCTGTTTGGATGGTCTACATTTGAGATTTCTTATGAGACATCCATGTAAACATGTCAAACAGGCCATGGCATATATGAGTCTAGTGTTCCAGAGAAGTCCAGCATAGAATCCTGAATTAGTGGATCTGCCAAAAAAATGCAATAATTAAGGCTATGATACAAGATAGAGTTACTTAAGGAGACAGTATTGTCAACAAAATTCAGGGTGCCAGGATCATTGCAAGTATACTCTAATATTTGGAAATTGGATAAAGATGATTATCCAGAGATGTCAGAGAAACCCGAGAGTTGAGAGCAAGAGACTGTGGAATGTGTTGAGCAATTACAGGAGAGGATAGGGAAGTAAATGCTGCTTTGACAAGATTATTACTCATTGGTGATCTGGTTGAGCAGTCTCAGAGATATGGGAGTGACAAAAGCCAAACTGAATTAAGTTAAATATGATCTTGGACATGAAGAAATGTACCATGAATAAGGCCAGAAGACTGGCTTTGTTGAGGAGCACAGCAATGGTGTCCTCCATGGATGTTGACAACACAGTACATGAAACCATTTCGAGGGGAACAGCTGAACAGTGCTACACTTATTTCACGGAATCCCATGAATCAGTTTAAAAAGATAAATAAAGCAAATGTCCACTATGTATAAATAATTTTTGAAAGAGACAGACACATTGACTTGTTGTTCTACTTATTTATGCACTCTCATTGGTTGATTCTCGTATGTGTCCTGAACCGGGAATGAACCGTAACCTCAGAGTAATGGGAGAGGACACTGTAGTAAGGTGACCAGACTTCCCGATTTTTAACAATTTGTCTCGCGTCCCGCGGCGTTTTAAAAAAGTCCCGATTTTGGAAAGAGACATATGTACTACTCTTTGTAATATTTTAAGTAAAAAAAAAAAAAGAACCCATTCCAGCCCCCCTCCCCCGTCAATGGCGTCCCGCTTTACCAATGTTAAAATCTGGTTACCTTACACTATAACCAACTGAGCTACTTGGGGAGGGTAAAACACCATTTTCATTTTGTAAATAAAGAGCTGGGTGGGAGAATTCCATCCCTTGTTTCTCAAAGCCAAGGGTGGATAGTCTCAGCTCTCAAGCTCTCCAAGATCGCCTCCGCCTCCGAAGGTTCCCACCCGGTCTTCCCTCTAGGAAGGAGCCTGGGAGAACAAGGTAGAGCGCGGCCACTCTAGCCCACCTCGGAGGTCCAAGTCTCGTTTGCCCAGAAAGTTAACTCCTCTAGCTCTCCAAGTTTAACCAAAGTAGGAAATCCTCAGCCCTTTCGTACTTTGCCGGCGGAAGGCTCCCTGGCCCACCCCTCTTCATTTCCCTCAAATACTCATAACCACGCGAAGCTTCCTCCACTCTCTGCGCCCTCCTAAGAGAACGCAGTTTTCACTCACGTTGCTCCAAAACCCCAAAACCGGAACAAGGAGGTCTTGTGGCCTCACCTTCCACCCAGGTTGTGTCATTTCCGGTACCAGGCTCCCTCCCCCGGAAGTGAGACCTGATGTAAACAAGGGAGCCGGGTGTCAAGGCCCTGGAGGTCAGAAAGCTGTGCCGCGGGCGGCACCCAGACCTGGGCCTAGGATCGGGAGGCAGGAGTGGAGGTCAGGTCAGTACAGGTGGCGGGGAACTGGGACATAACTCCAGAACTGGTCAAAGTTTGGGTGGGGTGGGCTGGGAAGCCTTTTGAGCAAGGGTCTTGGTGGTTGACGGGATCTAGGACAGCGATCTTGAATGGGTGCTGGTGTTGGAAGGAGTATGAGTGCTATCATGGACATGAAGAAATGCTGGGGAGGGGGGGCCTTGTGCAATGCATCCCTGGGCAAGGTTCTTGGGTGGTGCGGATCTTTGGAATGGGAATGCAAAAAAAAGGGTGGTCTTGGAAAGTGGAGCTGTCAAAAGAATGGGTCTTCGGGAGTAAGGTGGTGGGGGGCAAGAAAGGAGGTTTGGGCTCTTGGGGGATGGAGAAGAGTATGCCGGCAAAGTTCCTGGGTAGATCAGGGTTTGAAGGGAGTATGGAAGCTCTAGGACAGGAAATTTGAGGAAGTCTGGGGGAGGAGGGGGAGTTATCCCAGGTAGGGGTTTTGGGAGGTGTGTCCTGGACAATGGTCTTAAGAGGGTGGATGTGGTCTGGGGCTGGATTATAGGGAGAGGATAAGGGGTCTGGAGGAGGAATCTGTCAACATAAAAAACGTCCAGACCTGTTGAATTTTTATTTTACTTAAGCCAAAACTGACTGCAATTGCCAGGAAACAAGATCTCAAATGTTTTGGAGAATAACAGTCTACAGTTTCTTTCTTGCATTTGAGATGAAGGCAAGAACATAAGATTACATGAAGGTGGGAGAAATCAAGGTGGAAATAGGATTAGAAGGGGTCTTAAAGGTGGCATTTCAAAGGTATGTTATCCTAGATAAGCAGAAACAATGGACAGGGTTTGCTTAAGACAAAGATAAGCCTTTTACTAAAGAAGTTATATGCCTATGGTGTGACTACCCACCATAACCTGCCCATTTAGGAGTTTATAATCAGATAACCCTATGAGGTTACTTTCTGTAGAACGCTTTTTTTGTCCACAAAGCATAGGGGGACAGGATTCCTGCCAACCCATGTTGGAGTCATGGACAGTAGAGCACAAGGAAGAAGCTGTCTTCCAAGGGGTAGGGGATTTGGAGTGATAGGGGGTTCTGAGGTACGGTCTTTAGGGAATAAGGGGATCTGGGGAAATATCCAGGCTGGTCCTGGTAGGAGGAAGTTAGCATGGCATGAGAAGAGGTCATCTGGAGGTAGGCTGGGATCCTGAAGGAGTTTGGGGAAGCCTGTGAGGAGGGAAAGTGAGAATACTTTAGAGTGGTAGAATAGGTTGCAGGGGTTCTGGACAGTGGACCAACCATAGTTGGTCTCAGGCCCAGGTCATGGATGTTCTAGCACCCTCTCCCCATTTGTTGACATGTGGAGTTGGGTGCTAGATTCAGGTATGAAGATGAGAAGTGGGTGGGTGGTTGATTCCAGGCCATGTTGGGTACTGGGGCCAGGATTGCCTGGGGATAGGGAGGGAATATCACTGGGGCAATTACTTTCTTATTACTTGCTGACAAGCAGCTTGTAAGGGCTGGGGAATAAGAAGGAGAGGTAGAGGGTCCAGGTCAGGGCAGCCAAATGTGAGAGGTTCCAGGCCATGCTGTTTGGGGTCTTGGGAGCTTAGAGTGGAGACCCCAGGACTCTGCCCTGTTTTTGTCTTCTTTGCAGTCATTCTGTGGTTAGTCTGTAACAGAGTGGGAGGAGAAAGACAAAATCAATTAGGGACAGAAGTTCTAGGACTAGGAGGGCAGACCCCAGGACTCTTTCCAACCTTATCCCCATTTGTGTCCAGGGAAGCAATCCTGAATCATGACTCAGCAACCACTTCGAGGGGTGACCAGCCTGCGTTTCAACCAAGACCAAAGTGAGAGGCTTGTACCTGTAACCTCGTGGGAGGGAGGGTTAGAATGGTTAGAGGTGGGTGTTAAGTAGCCTGTCCTAGCTTCCCACATGGGCATCCTGTGAGGCAGCCTGGATTCCTCCCATTCCCCAGGCTGCTTTTGCTGTGCCATGGAGACAGGCGTACGCATCTACAACGTGGAACCACTGATGGAGAAGGGGCACCTGGGTGAGCCATCGGTGGAGAAGAGGCAGTGGGTAGAAGGGCTGGGCTGGACCTTGGCTTGCACCCTTGCTGACACCCTGATCCTTGTCCAGACCATGAGCAGGTGGGCAGCATGGGCCTGGTGGAAATGCTGTACCGCTCCAACCTGCTGGCCCTGGTGGGTGGTGGTAGCAGTCCCAAGTTCTCAGAGATCTCAGGTAAGTACCCTCATCTCATCTGCCCTTGGCCCAGATTCCCTGGAATTGTGGCCCCCTCCAGGCACCTCAAGGCACTGGCAGATGAAGACGTCAGAGCACCTTAAAGTCTAACAGTGAGGCCTACAGCTTGGAAGTCATGACTCATAGCTTAAGAAGCTTGATGTTTTGTCTTAATTTAACAAACATTAATTGAATGTCTCCTGTACACCATGTCTTTACCTATAGGGTACTTGTTGTGAGCCTGGTACTGTTCTAAGCACTTTATGTGTATTAACCCATTTAACCCTCACTTTAACTCTATATGTGGTAGGAAGTATCAATATTCCATTTCTACAGATGAAGAAACTGAGGACCAGAGAGATTGAGTGACCTATCTAACCAATAGGTTTTCACATAATTTTTATGTATATGTTTTTATTTATTTTAGAGAGAGAGGAAAGGAGAGGGATAGATAGAAACATCAATGAGAGAAAAATATCATTCATCGGCCGCCTCCCGCACGCCCCCTACTGGTGATTGAGCCCACAACCTGGGCATGTGTCCTGACTGGGAATTGAATTGGTGACCTCTTGGTTTCTGAGTCAATGCTCAATCACTGAGCCACACTGGCCAGGCTAGGTCTGAATATCTTGAAGCTGTCTCCCCAATGCTCACTTGTCTGAGTCTCAAGTGCCACCTTGTTTAAAGGGTTTTTTGGTGATCTCATTGGGACATGGCAAGAGACTTGCCCTAGGCAAGTCAGGGAGCCTACGATTTCTCACAAATCTCGGTAGTGACGAGTACCCTAGAGGCAGAAATAGTGGCAGGATTAAGTCCCGGCTTGCTTGCTGATGGGCTGTGAGGTCCTTGAGTGAATACTCAATCCCTTTTAAGCCTCAGTTTCCTCACTTGTGAATGGTGTAACAGTTCTCATGTTGTGTGGGGCTCACATGAGAGGCTCACATGTTAGTGAAAGGTTAAACAAGTGGGTGGAAGTCCCATGGGGAGTAGGGGTGGGTTTTGTATCAGCAGGGCTGTCCCTCAGCTTAAACCTTGGCCCCCACAATGCACCCAACTGCCCAGCAGTGCTGATCTGGGATGATGCCCGGGAGGGCAAGGACTCCAAGGACAAGCTGGTGCTGGAGTTCACCTTCACAAAGGCAGTGCTGGCTGTGCGCATGCGCCATGACAAGTGAGCCTGAGGAGGATTGGGGGTGGGGGAGGTAGGAGGTCCCCATAGCAGGTGAGAGGGTTGGTTCTGCCTGAACATCTACTCTCCTCTCATGGCTGTTGTGTGTTATGTGATGCCTACAGAATTGTGATTGTGCTGAAGAACCGCATTTATGTATACTCCTTCCCTGACAATCCCCAGAAGCTGTTTGAGTTCGACACCCGGGACAACCCAAAGGGTAAGAAGACCCAGATATGCAGGAGTAAGGGCAGGAGGCAGGGGATGAGGTGGGTGGGGAAGAAATGAAGAGAAAATGGGAGGGGTACACAGAGAATCAGGGGGGAAAAGAGGCATGGAGAGTCTTTGCACAGAGGTCCTCAGATGGCCTGGGATGCACGTACGGGGATGGGCAAAAGTAGGTTTACAGTTGTTCATATGCGAAAAGACATGCAAGTTCTGATAATTACAAGAGACAGGATTCCTCAAGAGAACCTACTTTCGTTGCCAACCCCTGTACTGCCCATCTAGTCATCTTTCCATCCCTTAGCCAGTTCTCTCTCCTAACCCTTAGCCCTGCTCCACTCATGTGCTCCAGATGGCAGAGCAAACATACCTAGTAAGCACATAGGTGGGTGTGTCAGGGATCCTTGGGCCTCACTGGTGGCAGTCACAGCCGAGGACAGCACCCTGAGGGTTCTATAGGTAACATGTATCATGGAAGGTTAAAGTCCAGCCCTTATCCAGCTCTGTCCATTCTGAGACCCTGCCTGGCCACTGCCTCCCCTTCACCAGCCCCTCCTACTTCATCCTCATACCCTAGGGCTCTGTGACCTCTGCCCCAGCCTGGAGAAACAGCTGCTAGTGTTCCCAGGACACAAGTGTGGGAGTCTGCAACTTGTGGTGAGTTGTCCAGTGGGCAGAAGTGAGTAGGTGGGTAGGCTAGTTCTCCTTGTAGACTCTGGGACCCTTTCCTCCATACTACCCCAAGCACAAACTGCTCCTTCCCATTATAGGACCTGGCAAGCACAAAGCCAGGCACTTCATCTGCACCATTTACCATCAACGCACATCAAAGCGACGTGGCCTGTGTGTCCCTGAACCAGCCAGGCACGGTAGTGGCCTCGGCCTCCCAGAAGGGCACCCTTATTCGCCTTTTTGACACACAGTCCAAGGAAAAACTGGTGGAACTACGCCGAGGCACTGACCCTGCCACCCTCTACTGGTGAGCACAGGGTATGCCAGCATGGTGAGCCAGCGACTCCACGCCATATGACAGGTAGGCATAATTGCTGTTTTATCTTCCAGCATCAACTTCAGCCATGACTCCTCCTTCCTGTGCGCTTCCAGTGATAAGGGCACGGTCCATATCTTTGCCCTCAAGGATACCCGCCTCAACCGCCGCTCTGCGTGAGTACCCTCTCCCCCCGCCCCACCCTGCCATGTCCCCATACCCCTGCCCATGTACCATACCTGGGCTTAGTCAGTACTGCCTGCAGGCTAGCTCGAGTGGGCAAAGTCGGGCCTATGATTGGACAATATGTGGACTCTCAGTGGAGCCTGGCGAGTTTCACAGTGCCTGCTGAGTCAGCCTGCATCTGCGCCTTCGGTCGCAACACTTCCAAGAATGTCAACTCTGTCATTGGTAAGTGGGACAAACCCTTGACTGGGGGTATTGCATGGGCAAAGGCCTGCAGGTTGGATCTGAAAGAATTTTAGGGAATAGGAAGGGTAAAGAAGCTAGAATGGGTGGTTCAACTCCATTATCAGTGAGGGGAGTGGCATGCGGGCAAAGGCCTGGAAGGAGATTTGTAAGCCATGGGATGCCTGATTTCAAGTGTGTGGCTTTGGCAGCCTCTAACTTTTTTACTGATCTTCCCCCCCCTCCTCCAGCCATCTGTGTAGATGGGACCTTCCACAAATATGTCTTCACTCCTGATGGAAACTGCAACAGAGAGGCTTTCGATGTGTACCTTGACATCTGTGATGATGATGACTTTTAAGGACCCCGTGGGTTGTGCTAGGGACCTGCAGTGGCAAAGTGCAAAGCATTTATGGGAGTGGGAGTGCTGAAAGCCACCAGCCAGCAAGCACTAAGGGGCAGGTGCACACTTTCCACTCCTCAGAGCAATGCCTAAACAGCTCATTTCTCCCATGCACTTCTTGTGTCCTTAAGGACTATGTGCCCACAGGGCCAGGCCAGGGACCCAGAGGGGCAGCAGATGCCCTGGGGCTCCCAATCTGGAGAAGAGTACTAAGGCCCCAGAGAAAGTGCCCTAATCCAACCTGTGGGGATAAAAAAAAAAAAAAACTTTCCCAGAAAGAGCCAATCTCTGATATGATGAATTTGAATAAAAATTAATAGTATTTATGGCTGGACCTCGGGGGTGGGGCCTGGAATAGGTGAGGCTGAAAAGGCACTGCAGGAGTGTCCAGGAAAGGTGTGACCTACTGGGACAGGAAGGAGGTGGGATCCTGCTCCGGTCCTTCTGACAGTCCCTGCCATCATCTCTACTTAGTCCGGATGTCTGGCTGCTGTTGTGCTGCCAGCGCCACCCGGAACAGGGCTCCTTGGCGCCCCCACCTGGGAGCGGATGGGAATGCCACACTCCGCTGCCTATATTTAGTTTCATGGCAGTTCCGGTTCTGGCGTTTGTGTTTCCGGTTACGTGTTTTTGCGCCTACGACGTCCACCTGGGTGGATAGGGTAGCAGAAGCCCCGCCCAGACTCCATTTCCCGGTGTTCGCCGCGGTGGCGCGGGGTGTAACGGGTGTTGTAGTTCGGCTGCTCTTCTGGCTGGTCCAGCAACATCGACTAGCAGGATGTCGGAGGTGCGGCTGCCACCGCTACGCGCCCTGGATGACTTCGTTTTGGGGTCGGCGCGTCTAGCGGCCCCGGATCCTTGCGACCCGCAGCGATGGTGCCACCGTGTCATCAACAACCTCCTCTACTACCAAACCAACTACCTTGTCTGCTTCGGCTTCGGTCTTGCCCTGGCTGGGTGAGGGAGGGAGGGAGGGAGGGAGGGAGGCGCCAGTTGGCCGGGGACGCCTGCAGGGCGTGGAGGGTGGGCCTGCGGATTCAGAGAATCGGGAAGGATAACCTGGGGTGGGGGGCTGCAAGGCACGGAAGGGCAAATTCAGCAGATATAGAAAGCTTGAGTGCCTTGGGAGTGGGGACTTGGAGGGAGTGGGACCTAGTTATAAAGAAGCCCTGGGGCTGGATACAGCCTAGCCGAAGGGATTATTGGGACTGGAAGGAAGACCTGGGGAGAATGGAGAATGTGGAACTGAAGGGGAAACGGCTGGAAGGTGGACCTGAATATAAAGAGAACTTGAAAGTGGGACGTGAGTCTGTCTGGGATGGTGGGGCGATGTGAGTGATGGGGCTGGAGGCCTTAGGGCAGGGACAGGGATGTCCCTATGGTCATCCCTGTAGGAGCAGGTACTTGTTGGGGAACTTGGGCCAAGGGAGAGGATCCAGGGACTGAAGGCCTGAGACCCGACGGGGTTGGGGAGCTTGGAGGAGGGACTTGGGTGGAGATGTAAGACGAGAGTAGGACCTAAATCCTGGAAGAGGGTCCTGTAAGGACCCAGAGCCTGGGAAGAGGGGAATGTGTGGACACAGAAGACCGGGGGAAAAAATCTGCAAGGGTTGTGCTCCAAGGGTGGGTTTGGGAGCAGGATGGGGTGGTGGTACTGGGGGGGGGGCTGTAGGGACAGAAGGAAGGAGCCTATCTGGATGGGAGCGTCTGGAGC
>PVJC01010698.1:5447-19733 GCA_004026665.1 Murina feae | reverse complement strand
CCCAACTGGCTGACTAGCTTAGTTCTATTGTCCCCGCAGGTACGTGCGCCCGCTGCACACTCTCCTAAGCGCGCTGGTAGTGGCAGTGGCCCTCGGGGTGCTGGTGTGGGCGGCTGAGAGTCGCGCAGCCGTGCGCCGCTGCCGCCGCAGTCACCCTGCCGCCTGCCTGGCCGCAGTGCTTGCCGTTGGTCTCCTGGTCCTCTGGGCGGTGGGCGGCGCTTGTACCTTCCTGCTCAGCATTGCCGGGCCTGTGCTTCGTGAGTCTCCCCTACCCTGAGATACTTGGGAACAAGGCCTGCGCGTGCGCGTGGCGTCAGGCCGGCCCTGCCCTGGTTCTTGGGGAGAAGGGGCTGGGAGACTCGGCGGGCAAGGCCACACCCCTTTACAAAGCACCTTCCTTGGCTAAGTTCTCCTATTCTGGGAAGGACTCTTAATACCGCCTTTCCGGGCCTCACTCCTGGTATTAAGTGCCTTCCACCAGCCACTTCCCAATTATCACCAGCCCGCTCCCAGCCACAACCCTGTTGTGTTCCTTAGCCACAGTTTCAGGATCAGAGGTGTCCTGTCCACTGACCATTCTATTGGCCTGACTACTCCAGTTCTGTTCTGTGGGCCCCCATTGGCTAAAGGCTGATGTCCCATTCCACTGACCCCACTCCTTTTGGTATTGCCCACAGTGATCCTGGTGCACGCCTCCCTGCGCCTGCGCAACCTCAAGAACAAGATCGAGAACAAGATCGAGAGCATTGGTCTCAAGCGGACACCAATGGGGCTGCTACTGGAAGCGCTGGGACAAGAGCAGGAGGCTGGATCCTAGGGCCTTGGGATCTGCACCCATGACCTGGAGAATCCCAACCCCAACCCATAACCGGGATTTAGAGCCTTTTCCCAGTCCTTAAAATAGGAGCCCCTTGCCCAGTTAAAAAAATAGCAGGGCATCTGTAATGCTCTCCCTACCCCACCCCTAGATCCAAAACTGGGATATCCCTCATACCCAGCCCCCATTGCCTAGGGGAACAGAGTCTTCTCAGCCCTGTACTTGGGACACAGAGCCACTCACATCCAGTCCAGAAGTGGGGCTTAGAGATCGGAGTATCCATGGCCAATGTCAAATTCTGGATGGAACACTCCCACAAACCTAATCTGGGACCTACTTGTCTCCCAAGCTCAGTCCCAAAGCTGGGCTATGGGACCAAGACATTCCCAAATCTTGAGTCTTAGATCAAGGCTTTTCCAGATCACACCCCAGCTTTGAACCCAGAACAAGGCATTGCCAAATCTTGACCCCAGGACCAAAGTGTTCTTAGTCCCCCTCTAGATAGAAGTCAGATATCCTGATCCTATTGAACCCTTGGTCCCCAGTAATCCCAATACTCACCAGTCCCATTTGCCTCCCTTCAGTTCTGCTTAGGGATTCTGCCCCTCACCTCCCCCCACACACACACACACACAAGTTCCACAGTGGTGAGGATCCTGGGGTGGGGGTAGCCCTGACCTGGAATGAGGCATATATATCAGTGTTGTTGCAATAATAAAAGCTGTTACATCGCTCAAGCCAATTGGGCCTATTATGGGGGCCTCTGCCTTTCAATTCTTCTGGATTCTTTATGACTGGGTCAGTCTCTGTCAAATATGTGGGCTGATGGGGTGATCTCTCCTTCCAGGAACTGGTTAATCTCTGGCATTAACACACAGGTCGTTAAGGGCATGCAGTGTTCCCATTTTGGTTTGTATCACTAAGAGCTCTTTTTCGGGGTTGGCTAGAAATCTGACCACAGACAGGCCAAGAAGTTGCCCCACATCACAAAGCCAGTAAAGCTGAAGCAGATGACGTTATCACAGGCTGTTTCCATGGCGTTCTATTTTTTAATAACATGGTGTTATAAAAACATATCTGGTCTGAACTATGGGTGTGGGCCCCACGGCAAGGCAGGGAGAAGAGCCACACATGGGTTCGGTTTACACATTTATTCTAAAAATCCTCTTCCAGTGTGGGTAGCATCTTGGGCCCAGATCGGTTGATACAAAAAGAAAAGTTTTAACACCAGGTAAAGGGGGTATGTTGACCCCCAGCTCCAGAAAGTCACAGACAGGTATAGAAAACACAGCTTGTGTAGATTTGTTTAAAAAGTGGTGGATGGAAGGAAAGTCAAGGAAGATGTGACGCAGCCTGTGGCCAGGCGTCACCTGAGGATTTTACTGGCGTCTATCAGATGCCAGGTTCCACCACGGAAGCATCCCAGGACACAACACACCTGATGGCTCTGTCCTTGGACCCTCCTATGGAGCCCCCAGAGTGGGGATAGGGTAAAGGCTGGGTCATCTCACCCTGGGGGCAGAGGAAGTGGGCACAGACAGGCAGGCAGGAACTGGGGTTCCTTCCTGCACCCCTGGGGTGGGAAGATGAATCCAAGCCCCCCCCAACCAAGTGTGGGCAGAGAGCTCACCTCCCCAAGAACTACCCTGGTGGGAGATGGCAGAGTTCTGTTCACACCAGAGTCCCTAGCTGCCCCGAACAGGGCCATGTGACTATATGGTCCATTTCATGGGAGGGGTTCCTGAATGGAACAGGCTGGGCATGGGACAGGAATGAACCCAACCAGACAAGATCACAGTTTCCCTTATATAAAACGTCTAGTGCTGGGGAAAGACAGTGAAAACCTAAATCACAACTGTAAACAGAAATGGAGGAGGGGACTTGGAGCCCCCATTATACCCTCCCCCACTTTTAAGCTGACTGAGGTCCCCCAGTTCTCAGCACAGTATGAGAGGAGAAGTGGGGTGTCAGACACCTTCATGGGCCCACAGGGAGCCGGGGGCCTTGGAAGATCAGGTTGGCATCCCCTGCCCAGGACTAAGAGCAACTGTACCCCAGGGCTCAGCAAGGTCAGTGTGTGCTCCCCAGACTGGAGTCGTGCCCAGGCCAACAAGGAGCATATCAGAAGGGGTCAGACCAGTGTCCCCGGGGTCTGAGGGTCAGAACTGGAGGACTGCTCCCCCTCTAGCGTCAGGTCACTTAAACGAGCGCTCAGCTCCGGGGGATACAGGAAGTCCGCGTAGTATCTTTGGAAGGGGTAGCAGGAATCCGGAGGACAGGGTGGGAAGACAGAGAAGAGAGGAAAAGACATACAAGACACAGAAAGAGAGAGGAAAAGAGGCTCATTAAAGAGGTGCAGAGAGGCACAGGACAGCACCTTGAGGCTCGCAAGCAGGGGGCGTGGTTAAAAGAGGAAGAGAAAGGCAAGGGCACAGGATGTCCCTTCCTCCCAGCACCCTGGTTCAAGGTCCATTTTCAGCTGACATGCACTGCTTGCTAAAACATTAAAATTCTTCTATAGCTTGGCAAGGAACTGCTGCTCCCAGGGCCCAAGACACCCCTCCACCAAGACCCCGTGGACTAATGTATGTCAGGCAGGGCCCAGAGACCCTGTGCTAAGGCTGCAGCTAGCACTCGTGGTCCCAGCTCATCCCCTTTTAGCCTGGAGACCTTTGCCCTCTGCCTGAAGAGACCCCCTACCCATCAGTAAAAGCACCCCCCATACCTGCCGGAGACAGGGGGCGCCGTGAAACTCCTCGAATGCGGGAGGGGTGCTTGGCTGGGGGGCCCATACAGCGCCTGGCCCACCTCATAGCAGCGGGTGTGGAGGAAGGGTGGGTGTTGCGGGCCCATGTGGGACAGCACAGGCCGGCGCTGGGGCCCCGAGGCCAGTCCCGAGTTCCGGATGTACCAGTCCCGTAGCCCCTCCAGGGCAAGGTTCTTGTGGCCACTGCGCTCACCAGCTGGAGGGATACGGGTGGGTGGGGGCATCCACAGCAGGGGATTTGGATGCACCTCTGGACCCTCTGCGGCATCCAGGGGCAGGCCACAGGGCTTGGTGCGGGTAGCCCGGGTGTGGGGGTCCTTGCTGCGGAGGAGGGGGCTGCTGCCATCAGCTGCATACATGGGTGGTGGGCCTGGGAACATAGTGAGGAGCCCATCCCGGCGGGAGAAGGGTCCTGGGACCTCAGCTGCAGGCAGCAGCTCCCCCCAGCCTGGCCCACCAATGCCTCGGGGCAGGCCCCGGTCCAGGGAATAGTCCAAGAGGAAGTCCCCGCACATAGGTGGGAGCCGGGGGGCCCCACGGGAGGCAGGGGCAGCTGAGCTCGGCCGGGCAGCCCGTGGAGGATCTGGGGGGCCAGCTGTGCGGGAGGAGAAGGCAGGGACTGGTTGGGGGCGCTCATACAGCACCTCACTGCTCTTGCAGACTGGGGGACCAGGGGCAGGGGGAGCCAGAGGCACAGGTGGGGAGCCAGCTCCACCCCCAGCTGCCCGGTCCACTAGTAGGGCCTCAGAGCTGTTGCTGCGGCGGGTGCGAGCTGCAAAGAGCGAGGCGCGGTGGTCTGAGGCTGGATCCACCCTGGGGAAGCCCATCTGGGAGTCCTGGCTGCCAGACCACTGGCGTGAATGGAGGCCTTCAGGTCTGGGGGAGGAAAGATGGGGGGATGGGAGGAAGGTCAGAAATAGGCAGATGGGCTGTGCACCCTAAGTCCATACCATGCTTCCCTTTGAGCCATCACTTCTCCATCCGCCAAGCAGACACTGGATTAGAAATTGTGTGTATTGCCCTGACCGGTTTGGCTCAGTGGATAGAGCGTCGGCCTGCGAACTCAAGGGTCCCAGGTTCGATTCCGGTCAAGGGTATGTACCTTGGTTGTGGCACATCCCCAGTAGGGAGTGTGCAGAAGGCAGCTGATCGATGTTTCTCTCTCATTGATGTTTCTCACTCTCTATCCCTCTCCCTTCCTCTCTGTAAAAAAAATCAATAATATATATATATATATATTTTTTTTAAAGAAATTTCATGTATGAAGGTGTTAGGTAGAGCCATGTAAAGGGCAGAAGAAGTTCTGTCTCAGACTGAAGGAAGAGGAATTAAAAATGGGGGCCCAGGGCTGTTGGCTCCAAGAGAGATGCCGGTGTGTGCAAGGCTAGAGAGGAAGTGCTGGCAGGGGAACGCACTGGCAAGGGCTCTTCTGAGCACAACTGACCAGCACCCTTTGCTAAGGCGATTCTCATGGCTCCCCACTTCTTCCTCAATGAGGTTCTAATCCTTAGGCCTCAACTTCAAGGCCCTTCCTAAATTCTCTGTTCTCCCCACCCCCATGCGTATGAACCACCCAAAACTATCAGCCCACTAGCCACCATCACCGCGTGCAAGTACCAGGAGGACTCGGACTTTGCTTTGTTCGCAGCCTGAGAAAAGCAGGCACTGGGTACTTAAGAAGTGGTAGAGGACAGTGGTTAAAAGCACGGACTCTAGAGTCAAATTTTGGGTTGAAATACCAGGTTTGCTAACAAGTCGCCTAGCCTCTCTGTGCTTCAGTTTTCTCTTCTATAAAATGGGAATAACAATAACACCTCCTCATAGAGATCTTGTGGTGATGAAATGAGTTGATCCTAGGCAATGCACTGATCCCTAGCAGACACTCAGTACTCAGTACAAGTTAACCAGAACTTAGTATGCCCACATCAAAGGTAGATGTTATTATTCCCATTTCACAAATGAGGAGACCAAGATTCAGAGATAGGAAATGATATGTGTTTGGGTTTTTTTTAATTGATTTTTGAGAGAGGAAGGGAGAGGGAGATAGAAACATTGATCCACTTCCTCCAGTACGCCCCCTATTGGGGATTGAGACTGAACCCTGGGCATGTGTCCTGACTAGGAATCAAACCAGTGACCTCCCGGTGCATTGGATGATGCTCAATCCACTGAACAACACTGGCTAGGCAGGAAATGACTTGTCCAAAATACATAGAAAAGCCCATACTCAATCACGGGGGCTTCTGCCCTCAAATCCTCATCCCCAAGCAATTCCTATTCCCCTTTCAAAGCCCAGACTCTCATGTCCCACACCCTTTGGGAATGCTCTCCCACTTAGAGCTAATGGTTTCCTCCTCTGGTCCTCAAACCCACGCCCCAAGCCCACTTACTTGCAGAGCTGGGGGCCAGTGCCTCGGGTGAGGACAGGGGTGGCAGGCACACTTCGCCCCTCAAAACTGGAGGCACTCCTGGGCAGCGAGCGTGTAGGGCTAGACAGAGACGGGCAAGCCCGGGTAGGGGTCCACGTTAGAGACTGTTCCCGCCAGCAGGCCCTCCTGCCAGCCCAGGCTCAGGACCCTACTCCCAGCTCACGGGGAAAGATGGGAAGGAGCTCAGCCTCACCTGGTGGGGCTAGCCACGGAGTTCCGTCGGCTCTTCAGGTCACCATAAAGATCTGACGGGGGTGGTTTCCATGGGGTTCGCCGCTCAGGGCTGCCCCCAGATACTGCCCGCAGCTGGTCCCAGGTCTTGGGCGGCGAGGGGCGCTCAGACAGAGGGAAGCAGCTACGGGGATCCTCTGAGAAGAAGACAAAGTGAGGGAGAATTCAATGAGAGGGGCCAGCTAGGCTGTGTGTAAAGCAAAGGGCAGGGGCTAGGAAGGCAGGAGGGGAAGAGGGCTGGGCAGGGCTGAGCAGGCTAAAAGTGAAGAGGGGAGCCCCACTGGAGGACAGGATGTGGCTAAGAAGAAGCTGGAGAGGAAGGGAAGGGGCTAAACATCAAAGGATGGTGGGTTTGGGTGCGGGAGTCCTCACCATTATCATGGCTGGCCCCAGACTCTGAGAGGGAGCTGCTCTCTGAGTGGAGAACTACATCCTCTACAGGCGAGAAGGGAGAAGACCCAGCCCATCAATGCCAGGCCTGGGGCCATCCCCTTATACCACTGGCCCGTCTCCACACCTCCCTGCACCCTCCCCAAGAATCCACTTTTACCTGAACCCCAGACCACCGGAGACCTGGCTCCAAACTTTCCTGGGGCCTATGGGTCAGTTCCCAATGCCCACCCCCCTTACCCGGAGCCAGATTCCCTGAGGCTCTGCCTGGTGCCCACTTTTCCCTGGCTGTTCCCCCACCCCCCAAATCCCCTACCGCTAGCCAATGCCCAGTCCCCTGCTTTCACTGGGCAGGTGCCGGAGCCTGGCTCACCTTGGCTGAACTGAGCGAGGCGTGTGCCCAGGCAGACACCCTGGGCTGTGATGACTGCCCCTGTGGACAGCGGGATCATGGGGAGACCGAGGCGGGCTCGGAGGTCCCCGAGCTGCTCCTCCAGCTCATGCAGCCTCCGGAGAGCATCTGCCTGGACCTGGCGCCGGCGCCGCCGCTGCTCAGCGCTCAGCTCAGGGGCCAAGGCCAGGCGGCGGGCTGCGGCCGCGATCTGCTGTTGCACCGACACCTCACGCTCCAGAGCCTCGAGGGCCAGCTCCTGTGGGGCCCACCGGGATGGTGGGATACAACCAAACGTCGGAAAAAAGCCAAGCCCAGGAAGTAGGCGGTGGCGGAGCCCGTCTACACTGGAGGTGGGGCCTGTTCTTCCTGAGGATGGAGCTTATTCCCTGTGCAGGTACGGCCTGTCTTGATTAGAGTCTGGGCCTATTTATCTTCCAAAGTCTGAAGCTCTTCCCCACAGGTGGGGACCAGCATTCTCTCTCAGACCAGGAACCCGCCCGCCTTCTTCAGGGCCCATCCCTTTTCATTCTGGCCTCTCCTTCTCCTGGACGCAACCCTACTCCTGGTCCAGGCTCCTCCTCCCCTGTATCTGTCTCATCCCCAACCTGTCCTCCCTGGCCATCTGCTCACCTCAGCAGGGCACAAGGAGTGGTGCACTGGGTTGGGGGGCGGTGGTGGGTAAGCTCGGGCTGCAGGGGGCCGCCGTCGGACCAACTGCGGCCGTTCACCAGGCTCCAGCGGGCACTCAGGGGGCAGCTGGCCAGTTAGCTCCTGAGGGGGCAGGCAGCAGGAGTCAGAGACTATCAAGGGTTAGTTGGAGGGAGGGGGCTGAGCAGTCAGAACTCCAGAAGCTGCAGAAGTCCTACTAGGAGCCCAGCCCTGCTCGGCAAAGCTTGCCTGTTATTTCTCTTCCTCCTCCCAATTCTCCACCAGGTGGGTGCACAGCCTGGACCCTCACCCTTTGACCCAAATCCCAGGCAGTGGGCATGGGAGGTAGGGAAACTTGCTTTGGAATCCAGTATTTCTGAGTTTTTATGAAGACACACAGTCTAGCCCTGGCAGGTCGCTCAGTGGTTAGAGCATCGGCCTGCACACCGAAAGGTGTAGGGTTCAATTCCCAGTCAAGGGCATGTACCTGGGTTGCAGGTTCAATCTCTGCCTGGGCCATCGCCAGTAACCAATCTCTCTCTCTCTCTCCCCCACTCCACTCCCCCACTCCTCTCTCTCCCATCCCCCTCCTTCCCTTTCACTCTCTCAAAAAAAAATCAATGGAGAAAAGATCTTCAGGTGAGGATTACACAGCAACAACAACAAAAAAGACACACAGGCTATAACGTGCACATTATAGAGCCCTCCTTCAGGGCCTGGTGCTGTATGCTCTGACCTGATTATTTGGGGCAGACTGTGTACACATTCACACCAAGAGGGAATAACCACTCTAAATCACCCCGTGTCGGGTCAGGTCAGGTTTTACTGCCAAGTTTGGGAAATAACCATTGTCTTGCGTTTCTTTGGACTTTAAATTGTTGATGGGGAGTGTGACGCCATTGGCTTTTTCATTGATTCTAAGACATCTAAGCTGAGGTAGAAGGTGACAGGGAATTGGCACCTCAGATAGATGTCTCAGCAATGGCCACCCCAGTCTGCCTATCCAGGGGCCCTGGATTCCCCCCCTCACACACACATTCCTGCACCAGACACTCTCAGGGCCAGGTTCTCACCGCCTCTTGGAGGCACACTTTGCGTAGTTCCTGAAGTTTCAGGCTCAGGGCCTCCTGTAGAGCCCGCTGCCGGTCAAGCAGTCCCCTCAGACGCTCTGACTTCATCTGGGGAGTGGCCTCCCCAAACAGGGCAGCTGGACACAGAAGGAGCAAAGATCAGTGGGGCAATCACAGCATCCTGCATCCTGAAGGGCCAGGGACCAACCCTTCCCAAGTGGGCAGGCAGGTGGTGACTCAGAACAGGGGAAGAGGCAGCAGGAAGGAGAACCAGATACCGACCTGAGGCATTGAAAGTGGGAGAGGTCATCAGCTGACCTTTGACTTCCATCCTGCTGTTGTCAAGAGGCCGAGGCCGTGGCTTATGGTGGGATAAGGCCTGGTAGTGATGCATGGGAACCATTTAAGGAAGCACATGTGTGGTCCCTCACCCAGCTTCCCACACCCCGGGAAGAAGGGGTACCCTGACCCCACCCACCTGCTTGACCTGCCCTCTCAGAATCTGTGTCAACATCTGGCCTCCACCAGGCCCTCATACCTTGGTTCCCTTCCCATTGAGTGGGAGCACAGCAAGTGGGGAGCTGGGCAGACTTATGATGCCTCCTCAGAGGCCCATGGGCCACAGTCAGGATTCTCACCTGGAGGGGGAGAGTTAATGTCACAGATTCAACCAACTAGAACAGCAGTGAGCATTTCCTTAACCACCTGAGTGTCTGGAAGAATTACCTTATATGCCACCTTTAAACTTCACAACCATGGCAGTTCTGTAATTATCACTACCCCCAGTTTATTTTTTTTTTAATATTGTTATTGCCCTGACCGGTTTGGCTCAGTGGATAGAGTGTCGGCCCTGCAGACTCAAGGGTCCCAAGTTCGATTCCAGTCAAAGGCAGGTACCTTGGTTGTGGGCACATCCCCAGTAGGGGGTGTGCAGCAGGCAGTGCAGCAGGCAGCTGATTGATGTTTCTCTCTCATCGATGTTTCTAACTCTCTATCCCTCTCTCTTCCTCTCTGTAAAAAATCATCAATAAAATATATATATTTTAAAATATTGTTATTGATTTCAGAGAGGAAGGGAGAGGGAGAGAGAGATAGAAATATCAGTGATGAAAGAGAATCCTGCACATCCCACACTGGGGATCGAGCCCACAACCCAGGCATGCGCCCTGACCAGGAATCAAACCGTGACCTCCTGGTTCATAGACCGACAACCACTGAGCCACGCTGGCCGGGCCACTACCCCCAATTTAGAGATGAGGAAAGACACAGAGGTGAAGAAACTTGCCTCTGGCTAAGAATAGAGCTCAGGCCACTCCTTTGGTCCAGCATTCTCCATCACTAGAGCTGCTCCAACCCTACCAATTCCTCATAAGGTCATAGCCTATCTGACCTCAGGGCCTTTGCCCAGTCTATGGCTGCTGTCTGAAGTGCTCTTTTCATTTATCACCACACCAGACCCTGGTTCTCACATGTTGGGACTTAAATGTCACTTCCAGAGTTGGGCCCCCACATTATGTCCCCTCACAACTGCTGTCCAATAAGAGACTGTCTCCCCTATACATTCGGGAGGACAGGGAAGTGTCTGTCCTGTTTTCATCAGTGTCTCTGGCACTCAGAGCAATTCTATGTCCAAAACAAGTGCTCAGCTGAATCTGCTAGGTGAATGAAAGGATAACGAGCTCTAGCTGGTGTGGCTCAGTGGATAGAGCATTGGCCTGTGGACTGAAGGGTCCTGGATTTGCTTCTGGCCAAGGGCACATTCCTGGGTTATGGGCTCCATCCTCAGTAGGGGGTGTACAGGAGGCAGCCAATCAATGATATCTCTCATCATTGATGTTTCTATCTCTCTTCCCTTCCGCTCTGGAATCAATAAAAATATAAAACATTAAATTAAATTTAAAAAGGATGACGAGGCAGCTGGCCCAAGGATTAAGCCTAGATCTGTGGGTCGCTACTCATCCCAACTCTATCCTGCAGCTTTGGTGTGGCAGGGAGAAGAGTGTCCACTTGGCTCCAGGACCCCTCCAGCCCCTCTGCCCACTCCAGTCTGTCCTGCACCCAGCAGAGGAAAGTCACCCTGCTGGGACTTTGAACGGTGAAGTCCACAACTACAGATAACAAGCCGACTGCCTCCTGCCTCTCTCTCTGACCCAAGCTGCCCTAGCTGACCGTGGAGCCTGCTTTGGCAGGCTATCAGCCCTACCTTCATCCCCTCCTCTGGAGTTTGCTCCCTCCCTCCCACATCCTGCTCAGTCCCCAGCTGGGCAGCCAGGTGACATCACCTGCCACCATCTGGCCTGACCTCAGTGACAGGCAGCTGGGAGGGCCTCATAAGGTCACAGACATCCCAACCCCATCTACCTCGAATCTACCAGCTTGTTATGAAATGCTGGCTAGGTATGGAGAAGAACCAGGCAACTGAGCAAGCATGGGTTCAAGCTCCCTCCCCATCTATATATTGGCAGATGTGGCCAAGCCTCGGCAGTCCTCCTACCCACCCCATAGGATCTGTCCCCTCCTGTGGTTCTCTGTCTTCAACATCAGGGGCAGGGATCAGAACCTAACGCCCTTCCGCATACCCAGGCAGCAGCGTGTGCTTCCCAGAGGTGCTCACATGCCCATCCTCTGAGGTCTGACATTGCTCAACACAGCGGGGTTTCCTGGAGGCCCCAGCCCAGTCCCTCTGCCCCTTGGCTCCTGAGGTCCTTCTACGCAGCCTCATCAAGGCTCCCCTAAACCTTCCTTCGCCCTCACGGAAACCTCCACTCCTCCCTGGTGGTCCCATTGGTCAGGACTGGTCATACATCTCACATGAAGCTGCCTCAAGCCATCCTTCCCTTGGAGCTCAAAGTCAACATGGGGTCCAGAAAGGAACCCCGACTCCACCCTGTCAGCTTGACCTTGGGGACATAGCTAGGGTCTGAGTCATGGGGTCACTGGGCAGGCTAGACACAGAGTCCACGCCCCACACCCCCACACCTGGCTCCCAACCCTCTGCCTCTTCCTGTCTGCCCTGGGCACATTTGCCTCAGGGGCTGCCAGGTTCCCACCCAGAGATGATAAGAAGGGGATCCCAGCAGCCCCCTCCCCAACACCCTCCCATACCAGCCCCCAGGTTTCCCCACCGTGGGCCTGTGCTGTCCCAGGATGGGCTGCAGCAGGAGAGTTGCAGAGAACACTCCCACTCCGAGGCGGGCCCAGCAGGTTTTTCAGGTCTGCCCTTCTGACACCACAACCAAGAAATTCCTGGCTATAATGACTGTTTACAACCAAGACACCTCACCTGGGTGGCACCCCAACACCTTCAGTGGGACCCCCATTTCCACATCCTGCCACCCTGGGAGAAAATAAACTCTCAGTGTCTAGACTGTTCACACTATCCTAAGGGCCCCCTACCCCAGGTGAACAGATTCGGTGAGGGGGGGCAGGAAGGCGGGTTCCGGGCTTTCCTGAGAGGCTGGGCGCCAGGTTAAGGGAGGGCAGAGGCTACTCCCACAGAGAGGGAAGGGGGAAGAGGAAGTCAGGAGAGTGGAGAAGGGGGAGTCTGGCTTCTCTTCTCCCTGATCCCTTCCCTTCCTCCACTTCTGGCAAGGGATCAGCTTCATACCAAGAAAGGAAATTGGACATTTTGGGCTTCACCCATCTACTCAGGCCCTCCCTTGCTGTCCTCTTGTGCAGATCTAGCTCTTTCCCGCAGGAAACATTAACACACCCCATACCCTCCTCACCCCGACCTATGGGCCCATGTTCCCAGATGCTCACCAATACCAGATAGGTACTGTGGAGTAGCTTCAGGTACCTGAAAACATAGTTGTCTCCACCAGGCCCGGCTTCCTCTGGTAGTGGCGGTGAGCAGTGAGTGCAGTGGCAGCTGCCTAGACCGCCTCCCACTAGGCAATGGCCCAGCCTACCTGGCCAGGGACTGGGCTGGCCCATACCTTTTAACCCTTGCTTGCCTGCCACCGAGGCTCGGGTCACCCTTAGAGGCAGTCTCAGGGTCAGGTGCCCTCAGGAGGTCCAGCACAGCCAAGAAGAGAGCCTGGACCTTCCTCCTCACCCCATAACCCCAGCAGAGAACTAGGGAAGAAGGACTAAGGATGATGCAGTGGTAGCTGCCTCCGGGGCTGCCCAATTTCCCAGATGAGACCCTGCTCAGCCCAGGGTATAACCTGGGAGATGAAGGTCTGGTGAGGCCCAGAGTGTAAATCTGTGTGTTTCTCTTGGCAGTCCTCATCACATTCCTGAGGCCCCTACACTCCCTCCCCCCACCCCCGGGGCAATGCATTGGTATGGGAAAGCCTTAGAGCAAGTCCTCCCCTCACCGAGGTAACAGTGGCCCAGATGGGGAGAAAGGTCAACTTCTCAAAGGAGAGACCAGGTCTCAAGACACTCCCACCTTCTGCAGCTCCAAGAGAAATCATCCCAGCAAACATGTGCTTTAACCCCTTCCAGTCCCTACAAATCTGGGGGGATGGTGCAGACCCAGCTCCTCATAGCCAGCTCGTAGATGTGGAATCAGGGGCTTGGAGAGGTGATGACGCCTGATTCTGATCACAGAGGCATGAGAGCAGGCCACATCAGATCTTGGGGGGCTGGGTCAGAAGCCAACAGAGGCTACTCCTGCAAGGGAGGAGTGGGAAAAGGGAACTCATGCTGCGTCACACCCATGCCACCCCCCCCTCATTTTTCCCCCTTGGGCAAGTCACGGAAATTGAGGGCTCTGAGTCCCTATGATGTACTGTTTCCCCCACACCACCACCTGGGCTCTGGGCCTGCACCAGCACACACCACACCTCCCACATTCCTCTTGAGACCATCTGTCTGTGACCTCAGGGCCCAAGCCCAGCCCAGGCCCCTCCAGCAGTCCATGCTGTGAGATGAAAGGGCAGCATAAGGCAAGTTCCCTGCCTGCTTGGCAGGTGGGCCAAGCCTGGAGAGGAGTTCCCTCTGTTCAGCAACACCCCGCATACATGCCTCCTGCCACCCTGACCATCTTTCTTCCTGGGTATAAGATTTCTGACACAGAACACAAAGGCCCATTTCATCTCCCCCTTCTTATCCCTCCACCCCCACCCCAGGCTGCCTGAGGCGGGCGGAGGCAGCAGCCATAAGGTGGGCAGCTGGATGTTAATGGGGAGTCTCCCCTCAGCCATAGCCTCTCCTGCCTCTTGTGGGACACCAAGGATGCTGAGATAAGGTATGTTTATAGAATCAGACATGAGAGGCACAAAGGTGCAGATTGAGTCTCAAGACTCAGGTTTCTTCATCTGAAAAATGGGTAACTGGCGCCTACAGAGCCAAGAGAGGCCAAAGCCACTTTAAGGGGCATTTCACAGTGCAACGTCACTCACACCATGTCACTAATGACTGTCAATAACAACAACAATAACCTCACGCAAAGGTGCAGGAGTAAGGAGGAGGGAGAAGGTAACCAGGCCTCTTGGGCCAGGCAGACAGGCAGGGCAGAGTTACACACACACACACACACACACACACACACACACACACACACACACACAATTGCCCTGGTACACAACTTT
>PVJC01010697.1:0-43202 GCA_004026665.1 Murina feae | reverse complement strand
AATACATTCCCTTTCTTCAAAAGATGCATAATCCTGTGAGCCTTCAGGGAGGCAGAGGGAAATGGTCCTCACAGGGGAGTGGCAGTGCCCTTCCAGGTCATCATGGGCAGGAGGGGACTCGTTTGCCATAAGGCAGAGGCTCTAGCAAAAGCTTTCGGAAAAAAGTAGCCTCTGAGTTGGCCTTCAAGGATGTCTTAGAAGTTTCTAGATAGACAAAGAAGTGAAGGGCATTGCTCACAGTGAAGGCATCTGTGTGCCGAACAGCAGGCAAATTGTCCATAGTAGCTGAAGCACTGGTCCACGGCAGGTCACAAGGACGTGGCTGGGAAGTCAATGCAGGATTGAGGATGAGGGCCTTCCCGGCCATTCACAAGGGTCTAAACCTCATCTTCTGGGCACTGAGAATTTCCCAAGAACTTTATGTGTATAATAGACACCCCTCATTAGCAGGGGATATGTTCCAAGATGCTCAGTAGATGCCTGAAACTGTAGATGGTACAGAACTTAATGTGTACTATGTTTTTACCCATATTTATAATAAAGTTTAATTTATAAATTAGGCACAATAAGAGATTAACAATAACTAATATTAAAATAGGACAATTGTAACAAAATATGATAATAAAAGTTATGTGAATGTGGGGTCTCTCTCTCTCTCTCTCTCTCTCTCTCTCTCTCTCTCTCTCTCTCTCTTTCTCTCTCTCTCTCTCTCAATATCTCATTGTACTGGTCCCACCTTTTGACTTGAAGGAAGCACTTTACAGCTTCTTTGGCATTTCCCAATTGGCAGCATCACTACTCTTGTGCTTTGCAGCCATTATTAAGTAAAAGAAGGATTATCTAAGTACAAGCACTGTGATACCGCCACAGTCAATTTGATAACCCAGATGCTACCAAGTGACTAATGGGCAGGGAGCACATACATCATGGAGATGTTGGACAAAGAGATGATTCACATCCTAAGCAGGTCTGAGTGTGATGGCGCGCGATTATATCATGCTACTCAGAACGGCAGGCAATTAGAAACATATGGATTGTTTATTTCTGGAATTTTCCACTTAATATTGATGGGTAACTGAAACCAGGAATAAAGGGGGACTATTGTAGATGAAACTTCAAGTTAGCTGATTTTTTAAAAACATTTTTGGCAGCTGTTTTGTCATCATACAGAGCTGGGAACAATTATTTGAATGTCTGTCCCTTAAATCAGGTCCTATCTGCCATTTGATAACCCAGCTATGTTGTTTAAGTGAGTGGTCACACGCTATAGCACAATTTTATTATATCTCTACCCTTGAAATAAGACCAATTATTTTCGTCATCTACTTCCTCCATTTGAAAGAGAAAATTAACCTTCATCTTTCCTTATTGCCCCATTTGCTAAAAAGCTCTCACTGACAGCTTGAATTTGAGAGCTGTTTTTATTCAACTACCTGTTTATTTTTGGAGCATTTATTCAAATTGAATAGAAGCCCATGTGCCTCAGCAGATATTTAGAAAAAGAAAATGTCAGCCATCTAGCACTGAAGAGAGCTGTACTCCTACAAATCTTACATCACTAGCGAAGTGTCCAAAATATCAGTCACAAGTAACAGAAACTTCAAGAGCATGTTTCTTATGCCTAACAAACCCAATAGGACCCATGAGGAATTTGACTGTGAGTTATAATCAAAGGATTAGAAGAAGAGTGGTTTGATGTCATTTTGAGGTTTAGGGGATAATGATTTTATGAACCAGCCATTACTTTTCTCATAGAAAAATACACTGCATGTTCACTAGAGTATACATATTTATGGATCATACCAAAGCATCACATACCTCCAGCATCTGTTATTAAATATTATTCTATGGCTTAGCTCATATCCTGACCACTTTTTTACTAGGAAACAAATAATTAACTTTGAAGGAGGGAAAATGAGAGAGGATGTGGATTTAAAAAAATTGGAGATGAAGTGATCTAATCCTAAGGTCTATTAATAAAGATGTAACAATATCATGCTGGGGAAAAGTTTTGAACACTAATATGAACTATAAGAGAAGCAAAACTGCTTCTTTTGTAGAGCTCTAGTAGATGGTAATTTCTGAAAGGAATGAGAGTAGTTAAAAAAAGCTATTTTAAAAAGTAAGCCTGGCTGGTGTGGCTCAGTGATTGAGCATTGACCTATGAACCAGGATGTCATGGTTCTATTCCAGTCAGGTGTATGCCAGGGTTTCTCTCTCTCTCTCTCTCTCTCTCTCTCTCTCTCTCTCTCTCTCTCTCTCTCTCTCTCTCATCAATAAACATTTTTTAAAGTAAAATAAGGTTTATAGGATAGAGACTGCTTTGGCTACCTTTGGCTACTCTAGCTTAGGAGGTTCGGGATGGCCTCTCTAAACAGGCAAGAATGGAATTGAACCTGAATGATTAGAAATTCTAAGCCACATGGAGATGCAAGATAAGAATAGTCCAAGTAGAGAAAAAATCAAGTGTGAAGGTCCTGTGAAAGGAACAAGCTTGGGATTGCAGGAACAACAGCAAAGATCAAAACAGTGTGGCTGGAACATGCAAGGAAGGAGAGCTGTATGAGACGAAGCTGGAGAGAGGTTATGCGAGGCTTCTTATTCCCTGCTAGAACCTAGAACCGATCTTGGTCCATGCTTGGTATTTAATAACTTTGTGTTGAATGAGTGAATGAAGTTGGAAGGATTTGAGTTAGACAGTCTTAACGTTTCATCAGGGCAGAGACCAGAACATGTAGAGCTTTGCAGGGCCGGGTTGGAGGAATTGGAGTTTTATTCTTATCACCAGGGGAAGTCATTGGAAGCTTTTCAGCAGGGGAATTATGTGAGCTGATTTATGCTTTGAAAACATCATTCTTGTGGAGAATAGACTGCAGGAGAATAAGGCGAAATGCTCAATATCTCCCATTACTCCTCTAGATCTACTCTCTACCTTCTGCACCTGTGTCCAGGAGGATGACCTTGATAGACTCTACACTCTGGTTGTGTTCAACCAATGGAGTTTTCAGAGACCATCAAAGAGAGAGAGGAACTCTCTTCAATTGGGTGTGCTATCTATATCCTGCTAAGAGCTAACTGAGAAAACTAGAAACTGGAAAACCAGTTAGGAAGCTTAGTAGTGGGCAAGGCAAGAGATGATGGTATCCCAATTTATAATTTATTGTGGAGGTCAGTTTTCCTTATGTTAGAGGCAAATCTGAAAGTATTTGCTCATGGATTGGGTATCAGGATAGAAGTGGTGAGAAAAAAGAAAAATCAAGAACTTTTCCTAAGTTTTGCCTTGGCTATGGCAACATTAAATGAGTGAAGAAGACTGAGAGCAGATTTGGGGTGATACTGGAGAGGCAGAATCGTAAGTTCCATTTTAGACATGTTCAGGTCAAGATAACTATTTGCATTTCAGCACACATACTGAGTAAGAATAGGGTAGAGATCAGAGCTTAAGATTTAAATTTTCAATTCATCAGTATAAACTTTTTTTCAGACAGTTACGATTTGAACAAAATTACATGAAGCTTATGAAAGAAATTTAATAATTCACAGAATAATTGTGGAGAACACAGTCCCTAAGTCTGGCACATCCTCAGGAATCAATAAGGCACATGGTTTGTTGTCTAGTTTAAGAGTTCTGCAGACAGCCTGAACAATGAAGGTTATAATGAATCTGGTGATAGAATAATGGTTGGTTAGAAGTGATAATTTGACAGAAATAGGAAAAGGCTGAACATAAGTAGTCATGCAAAAGACTTTAAAACCTTAGTTATCCTCAGTAATAAGAATGTTTATTCTGAATAAATGAAATTGTTAGGTGCTAATTTAAACTCCCCCCAACCAAAAAAAGAAAAAGAAAAAATTTCCCCAACCAACTGCTTCAATTTTATTCCACAAATATTATTGAGGACTTGCATCCACAAAAAAGCACTTTGCAGTACAGTGTGGGTACAAATGCATTCAAGAAGTAAAATCCTTCAAGACTTTATTGAACTACTACTAAACAAGAACTAAAATAAAAGTTTGCTTCTCTGATAAATAAAAAGGCAAGGGAATCACCAAAATGAGCCAGGGAAGCCAAGGGCCTGGGCCACTCTCAGCTTGAATCATTAGCTTCGAAGCCATAGATTTTTCCTTAAGACTAAATGACATGCTAGGCAAATCTTGGAAGAAACTGTTTAATCTGTGATGATTAACAGTTGGCTGTAGATCACCATACATAGCCTACCCCACCGCTCAGCCAGTGGCATAGCCTAGAAGCTATGTTCAATGTAGCCCTTCAGCTCAGAAGTCAAAGTGTCTAGAGAGAACACATTTCCAGGCCTACTAATTATACTCAAGGACATGTTTCACCACACACCCTACTTTCATCTAAGGACACAAATGTCCCTTGCAGTTCTGAATTCAGTGCAGAGCACAGACCCCAAGTTCTAAGTGGCCATTGCTGGAGCAGGGGCAGCACGTGGTCACCTGGCCATTTCTACCTTCAAGGCTAAAAAGTCATGTATCCAGCTAAAAATTGGGGGGCCCTTTGCTATTGCAAGGGAAGGGCAAATACTTGCAATAACAACCAACACTCTCTGCCGCTGGGGTCCTCTCTCCCTCCTCATGCAAGTGGATTATAACTATGAGGTTACATGTAGGCAGTGTGTTTGAGGTCCTGCTGAAAACCACTGAAATAAGGCTATTTTTCTTGTATCCCAAATATCAGTGGCTCTTGCTCCCACTGGCCTAAGAAATCATGACTCCAACAAGAAAAGTGTTCCTGAGGAGTTCAGCAAAGCAGGCCTCACGTTTAACGTCCCTCCGATGTGGTAGCGTGGGTGCTCACACTCAGAGAGGGCTGCCTTCTCTGCAGATTAGTTCTCCAGGTTTGCTCCTATGGCAGGCTCTCCCTCATATTCTTTCAGGAAGCAGCACAGATTATTTTCACTGAATCGTAAATATGCTTAACACTCTATTATACTAACCTTTTAAACCAGTTGTCTTGAGTGGCTGCAAATCACCATTTAAACATAACTTTCTAAGATTTAAATGCTCTTCAAATTCCTTGGCGCTCTAGTTAAATACTTGAGATTAAGAGTGGAGGGTGTAGATCTTACTCCAAAATGTATTTCACGGAGAGAAAGCAAAATCCTTTGGGCTGGTTCCTGGTTTTTCTTCTTTTTCTGTTTTGTTTTGTTTTTTTCTGTTTTTTCTTTTTTCGCTCTTCACTCGGCCAAGGCCAAGGCAAACACACCACTTTCTTATGTTGGGTTGACTTTCCTTCCCTGCCCAGTGCTCCAGGACCTGCGGAGGAGGCGTCCAGAGGCGTGAGGTGCTTTGCAAGCAGCGCATGGCCGATGGCAGCTTCCTGGAGCTTCCTGAGACCTTCTGTTCAGCCTCAAAACTGGCCTCCCAGCAAAGCTGCAAGAAAGAGGACTGTCCCAGCGAGTGGCTCCTCTCGGACTGGTCAGAGGTATGTGTAGTAGGAGTTGATGAAAAAGCCATAAATAATGAGGAAAAGAAGGCACCACAAATAAATACATACAGAAGACAAGAACAGAACAAAATAATCCTAGCATTACGGAGCCATATTATTGTAACCACTTACACCATCCTGTGTGACTAACTTTTAACTAGTCTATAAGGACATGAGTTAAGCAGCCAGCCCTTATTCAGCAATCCGAAGCATGCAATTATAAACGGGTTCCTCATGGAACAAAACCAGGCCTCACTCATGCTATTCGGGCCCAGGATCCTTCTCAGAACAGAGGCTTCTTCTCCCTCTCTCCCCAAATGTGCCTTGCTGACCTCCCTGCACCTCCTACTCCAGGATGTTTCTCTCAAGTTCTTCATTTCCACATACTAGACAATCAGGAACATGACTTATTAGGAAAAGGAGGCCAAGGAAATCTTGCCTCTTTCCTGTCAGTTTCCTGGCTCCAAAACTTCAACAACTTCCCAGCAAGATAACTTGGTTTCCCCTCTTGTCTTGCTTTTAGGGAGATGATTGCATCAGCCTTCACCATTCTTGACTTGCCTCAAGAGTTAGGGATATGTTCCCAACTAATCTCATGTGTGTATTTGTCTAAATAATTACTATTCTAACAATAATAAATTCATTCATTTATTTTTTTTAATATATTTTATTGATTTTTTACAGAGAGGAAGGGAGAGGGATAGAGAGTTAGAAACATCGATGAGAGAGAAGCATTGATTAGCTGCCTCCTACACACCCCCTACTGGGGATGTGCCTGCAACCAAAGTACATGCCCCTGACCAAAATCGAACCTGCGACCCTTGAGCCCGCAGGCCGATGCTATATCCAGTGAGATAAACCAGCTAGGGCCAATTCATTCATTTAAACCCAGCTTCAACCGCATCTTTCTCAATTGCCTACAACACACCTGTGGGTCTTCCATAGTGAAACCCCTTTTCCCCCAAATTGTTGCCCCTCAAGCAAATTTAGGCAAGAGCAGAATCACTAGGCCTGAAGTGAAGTGTCAAAACCAGATTCAAGGCCCTCTCCACTTTTTTTTTTTTTTTTTGCATAGGGCAGTATTTGAATTGGCTTTGCTGACTCCTTTGCCTTCTTTGCTTGATATACAAGTCACAGGGTGGAGCTGCTGCTGGCTGAAATACATCACAGGGCACTTGCTTTCACAGCAGGGGCAGCTGCCTCTGAAAATTAAGATGCCAGCTCTATCAACATAGGTTCTTAGAATTCTCATCCCACATTTTATCAACCCATATAGAGTTCCATCATCTGAGGCCTGCTAAGGACATTGCAATTGAGCGTTAGCCTACATTACCATGGGTTTTATAATTTAGCAGTAAAATTGCCTTCTGGTGGTTTCTCACCCCAAATGTCTTAGAACAATAAAATGTCATGTTTTAGAAACAGGATAAAGGGAAAAAGTGTGTAGAATGAGAATGTGTGTATTCGTGCGTGTGTGTGTGTGTGTACATGAATATGGTAGTGAAAATTTTCCCATGGGACGATGATTTGGGGTATGGCATTATATATGGAAAAAGTCATAATAAATATAGCAGGGCAGGAAAGAGCCCTGATGCATTTGCCAACTACCTGGCTGCTGATGAAGAGCTCCTCCCAGAGCGCACTGCAAAAGGTATTGCTCTCCTACGTCCATGGGTGATAGCCTGCCATGAATGGAATCCTATATAATAAAGAGGGAGTATGCAAATTGACCGTCACTCTGGTCAATTTGCACCCACAGCTGAGGCTAAGTTCCCATAACCAGCCTTAAGGAGCAATGAGCAGGGACCTGAGGCTGCACACCCACCCACCTCCTGCATGGGGCTTGACAGGGGACCTCAGGTTGTGCCTTCCACCCACAGGGCTTGACAAGAGACCTCAGGCTGCTCCCCCCGCCCTTGCACCAAGTCAGAGGAACTCAGGTTGCACCCTCTTCTCTGGTGCCAGGCCAGGGGACCTCAGGCCATGCCCCCAGCCCTGGCCCCAGGCCAGGGGACCTGAGGTTGTGCCCCCCACCCAGTGGGACTTGATGGGGGCCCTCAAGGTGTGCCCTCTGCCCTGGTGCTGGACCAGGGGACCTCAGGCCATGCCCCCCACCCCAGCACCAGGCAAGGGGACCTCAGGCTGTGCCCCCTGCCCCGGCGCCAGGCTGGGGGATCACAGGCCACTCCCTCCGTCCAACAGGGCTTGATGGGGGATCTCAGGCCGTGCCCCCCTGCCCTGGCACCTAGGGGACCTGAGGCTGCACCCCTCCCCCACCTGGCAGGGCTTGACAGGGTGGGACCAGCTGGGTCTGGATCTAGACCAATGAATGGGAGCCGTCCAGGTTTGGGTCTCGAGCGATTTTCAGGTGCACGTGGGTGGTTGAAGACTTAACTCTGGGTTCCATGGTGCACCCCAGACTCTGACAGGAGGAAGATTTTCATATACATTTTACTAATTTTCTTTAATCTCTGACATTTCTATTATAGAAAAGGGCAAATAGCAATATTAAAATATTTCCTCTAATTAATCCCCTTTTAATGTGCATGAATTTCGTGCACTGGGCCACTAGTGTGATTATAATTGTCCTCCCATGTTCCTGGACTTTGTAGTCCCTGAGCATATGGGACACAGAATTCAGAACATGTCCTCTTTGGCCTGCAGATTTGAAGTAGGAACCCTTGTGATCAGGCGCTCAGGAAAGGAAACTGCTGAATTGAGGTCCCATGGGAACCACTAAGTAGAGCAGACTTTTACAACAGTGTCATGTATGGTGAAGAGTTGAGGAAAACTGAGGTTCTAATGCTGCCTCTACTGCTTACTGGTTGTATTTTACATTCCCACAAGCAATGTCTGAAGGCTCTAATATCCTTGGGCTAGTTACTTCACCTTTCCTGGCCTTAGTTCACTTATCTAAATATTGGAGATAATCATAATGTCCACCTTTGTGATTTTCAGGAGGCTTAAACTAAATGATGCATATAAAGTGCTTTGTGCCTAGTAAAAGTTAACCATGGTTACTGTTACAATTCTCTTCCATCCCTACACATTGTCAGGAAGAGAGGTAATAAAAGAAAGGACTCACCTTGACTGGCTAGAACAGGGGTCATGGCATAGACCTCCCTAGCCCTTGCCTCTCCTAGGAGGAGGAAGTTGCATTGTGGGAACTAGGAATCATTAGTGATTATCCAAGGGATGTTATTAGATTCTGAATTATTTGGGTTGGTGAATCGAAATTCCAAACATTGGGGAGGGGCTGAGAATGGTGGAAAGTGATCACTGACTCAAAGGGATGAAACTCACGCTGGTGCCATACAAAAATGTCCCTGGAAGTATTCACGGAGGCTCCAGTTGGCCCTGTCATCCCAAAAGCCCTTCTCTGGTTCCCCTGGCTGAGATGAGACCTGCATTCTACACATACGCCCTCCAGCCCCTTTGGAGAAAGGAAGACCTGGATGATCTATGAGTGTCTTTATCCTCCACTATCTGCCTCACTCTCCTGGTTACTTCACAAAATCTCTCAGGGACAGAATTAAGCCAAATGTTTAGACACCTTAAATAAAATTACTCTCAGATTCTACTCTGAGAATAAGACCCTCAAAAGGCCTTACCTCTTTTGTGTAAAAGAAACCCTTCCATCTCCTGGAAGAGTTAGCTCGTAAATATTTTTAAATCATATTTTTAGGGAAGTTATTTCCACCCCCTCAAAAGAAATATAAAAGAAATTAAAGTCAGAGTAGTATATTTTGAAGCTAGAGGAAACTTAGAAGAACCTATAGCCTAGTTGTTCTTTTAAAAATTAAAGTCACAGCACTCTTTTTAAATTGAAATGTTACTATGAAGCCAAAAATCTAAAACAGATCAAGTCAGATCTGTTTTGGTTGAAGTGTGGGTAGTGGTCCCAGATTTCTAATGGTTGGGTCTCCAGTTCATATGAGAAGCCCCTAAATCACTTACTTAACAGAGTTATAGAACACAGTTTGAAACTCCCTGCTCTAGCTTAGTTTCCCTATTTTAGCAATGTGGAAATTGAGCCTAGAGAAAGAATTTGACTTGACCAATATCATAAATTGATTGTCTGACATGCAGTCTATTTTTCTACTAAGCAGCACTAAAATGACCATCTTTCAAATTTTCCAGGCTCCTTACCTCTATTCTACCTGATCCCTGGATTTGGTGCTGTCATTTACAATAAAATAAGGGATGAGTGGAATCTGGAATCTATAATCAGGAGACAAAATCAATAGGTTTGACTATCATCCCCATTTTTTGCATCCTAAATCTCTCTCAGAGTAGTGTAGATCATAGAACTTTGCATGGAATCATTTATTTCAATGGGCTGGCATATAATACTTGAAAAGATAAGATAATATATTTTGGCGTTTACTGTCATTTTTCAAGTTACCATGGCACCCTGCCATGACCCTAGTTCAGGCCTTTATCATCTCAAGCCTGGACTACTGTGGCAGCCTCCTTAACTGATAGCCCTACCTGCCATCCATCTCCTACTCCCATCCCTCCCGGACACTGTTGCCAGATTAACCTTCTCAGAACACCTCTTTCATCATTTCACTCCTCCCTTCGATGGCTCCTCTTTGCTTTATGGACCAATTCCAAACCTCCTGTCTGAAAAATTAAAAGTCTCCAACGTCTGGCCTCTTGAACTCCTGACGCTCTTGATAGGATCCTTCTGCTCAAAAGAGGTTGAGTTCTGCCCCCAAACCTGCCTTGAACTTCTGCACTGAATGGTTCTACCTTTGATCTGGTCATTTCCCTGTCTCCCTGGGTCTCTACACCTGTCCAGATCCACCCATGTTCAAGACCTAGGTCAGGAAATCCCCAGTGTACCATAAGCATTCAACAATTGTTAGAATTAATTTTATAATACTTCATTTGTCTTTTAGTTTTGTATTTTTACTAAAATTGTTATTACGATTTGACTCTGTAAACAGCTTAACTGAAGTATAATTTGAATACTATAAATTTTAATTTAGCATAATGTTTTCAAGGTTTATTCATGTTGTAGCACATAGAACTAAATTCCTGTTTGTGACAGCATAATATTCCATTTTATAGATATACCACATTTTGTTTACCCATTTTCTAATTAATGGACATTTGAGTTCCCCTTTTTGTCTGTTATGAATATGTTGCTATGAATATTAACATATCAGTCTTTGTATGGATGTATGTTTTCATTTCTCTTAGGTAGATACCTAAGAGTGAAATTGCTGGGTTTCATTGTAAATTTATATTTAACTTTTTAAGAAACTTTAAAATATTTTTAAAAAGAAAACTACTAAACTGTTTTCCTAGAGGGCTATGCTCTTTTATGTTCCTACTAGCAATGTATGAAGGCTCTAATTTTTCCACATCCTCACCAATACTTATTACCTATCCTTTTTACGATGGCCATTTAATGAATATGAAGTGGTATCTCAATGTGCTTTTCATTTCTACTTCCCTAAAGTACTGTTTCGTTTTATTAATGTATTTTTATTTTTTCCTTCATTTGATGACAACCCCTTGACATTAGGAACTAGCTTGCACAACTTTTTCTATAGTGTCTAGCACCCCTCCTCAAATTATGTAGACATATAACAGTTATCTGATGCTTGACATTAAAATATTTTAACTTATTTGTAAAGAAAGGAGAAAGGAATTAGCATGGAATGCCAGTTCTGTGTATGGCATTTGAAATATATTACCTCATTTAATGCCCAACCTTGCAAAATAAGCACAAGAAGTGGAAATATCCTCAGACGGTTTAAGTCACTTGCCAAAGTAGTGAAATACTAAGATGGGTTTGAACACTGGACTCTCAAACTCTGTAACTCTAAAGCCCAGGCCACATACCAAAACATGAAATGTCTACAGGGAACCTTACAGTAGGCAATGTTATGTGGCTGCAATATGGACATATCTTCACATGTTGTCAAGTAATCTCTCTCTCTTTCTCTCTCTCTCCCTCTCTCTTTCTCCCTCTCCCCCCCACCCCCAGTGACTATTGCAGATGTCAAATAACTTTTCTCTTGTGTTGGTGAGTTTGAGAACTCATACAAAAGCCCATGTGCCTGTAGTTCCCTACATTTACATGCCCCTGGCCTTTCTCTCCCATCAGTGTTCCGCAAGCTGCGGCGAGGGCACCCAGACGCGGAGTGCCATTTGCAGGAAGGTGCTGAAAACCGGGGTCTCGGCTATTGTCAATTCCTCCCTGTGCCCTCTCCTGCCGTTCTCCTCATCCATCAGGCCCTGTATGCTGGCAATCTGTGCAAGTGAGTACTCAGGGCTCTGGGGATGGGGAGATGAAACCCACATGGAAGCACACAGTAACCCTTCCCCAGGCCGGTGGGAGATTGTTGGGCCCTGGAGGGCAGCAGGCTGGGGAGCTCAGCTGGAGATGGAAAAGGAATCTTAATTACTGGTGGCCAAGTGAGATTCTCTTCTCTCCTGGAAAAACAGTTTGCAAGAGGGAGAGCAAAGTTCACTGGCGGACATAAGGCGATCTGGAAGCTGGAGGCAGCCTACTGCTAATGAAGTCTCATGTTATCCTCTCTGGGCTTTTAAACTACTCTGAACAGATTTGTTCTCTTTAATATTAATCCCTAGAGTCGTAACACTTCTGAGCTCTCCTTCCCCCGCCCACAAGAGCCCTGGTGCTCTGCTGGGTGCAAAGGATACACGTGAAAAGGGGGACATTCCCTTCCCTTTGTCCTCTGCCTCTGTTCGATGATGCAATTTCTAAGTCCTTTTAATGAGAGGACCTGCTTTCCCCTGGGACCCTCTGCATCTAGAACCCTGCATCCCAGCCTCCGGGGACAGAAAGACCCAGCAAGGTGAAGGCTTCACTGCCGCTCATTCTCGGTTTTTACTGTGGCGGCAGCTCAGCTCGATGATGCACAGCTGGTAGCCAGCTCCTCCGGTTAAACATAGGCAACTCGGAAGCACTTTCTTCCTTCACCTCCTCTCTCTTGTGTCCCTTCCTTTCCTTTTCTCTCCCCTCCCCGCTCTCTTGTGTCCCTCTGGCTTGTCACTGCACCTCACTCTTGTGTGTCTCTGCTCTTCATTTGTCCGTCTGTCTGTTCCCCTCGGCTCCAGGGCCCGGGAGGCTGTCCACCAAGCACAGCCCGCACATCGAGGCGGCGAGGAAGGTGTACATCCAGACGCGCAGGCAGAGGAAGCTGCACTTCGCGGTGGGCGGGTTCGCGTACCTGCTCCCCAAGACCACGGTGGTGCTGCGCTGCCCCACCAGGCGCTTCCGCAAGCCGCTCATCACCTGGGAGAAAGACGGCCAGCACCTCATCAGCTCGGCGCACGTCACCGTGGCCCCTTTCGGCTACTTGAAGATCCACCGCCTCAAGCCCTCGGATGCCGGCATCTACACCTGCTCCGCCGGCCCGGCCCGGGAGCAGTTCGCCATTAAGCTCATCGGAGGCAACCACAAGCTCGTGGCCCGGCCCGGGGGCCCGAGGGGCGAGGAGGAGGCCCCCCGGGTGAGGAAGGCGCACCCCAAGGAGGCCCTGCAGACCCACAAGCACCAGAACGGCATCTTCTCCAACGGCAGCAAGGCCGAGAAGCGGGGCCTGGCCGCGGCGGACGCGGGCAGCCGCTACGACGAGCTGGTGTCCCGGCTGCTGGAGCAGGGCGGCTGGCCCGGCGAGCTGCTGGCCGCCTGGGAGGCGCAGGGCTCGGCGGAGCGGAACGCGTCCTCGGAGGAGGACCCGAACGCCGAGCAGGCGCTGCTGCACCTGCCCTTCACCATCGTGGCCGAGCAGCAGCGCCTGGACGACATCCTGCGCAACCTGTCCCAGCAGCCCGAGGAGCTGCGCGACGTGTACAGCAAGCACCTGGTGGCCCAGCTGGCCCAGGAGCTCTTCCGCAGCCACGGGGAGCGCCAGGACACCGGCCTCAGGCCATCGGAGCAGGGGATCCACCCCGTGGCCATCCCGCCTCGCAAGGCCGTGTCCAGCTTCAGCAGCTTGCTCCGCACCGCCGCCTCCCCCTTCTCCTCCGGGGAGAGTGGCTCTCGCCGGCCGCACCGAAAGCCCACCATCCTGCGAAAGATCTCGGCCGCCCAGCAGCTCTCCGCCTCCGAAGTGGTCACCCACCTGGGGCAGACGGTGGCCCTGGCCAGCGGGACGCTGAGTGTGCTTCTGCACTGCGAGGCCGTGGGCAACCCTCGGCCCACCATCAGCTGGGCCAGGAACGGAGAGGAGGTTCAGTTCAGTGACAGGTGAGCCTTGGCGTTTCCTGGTCTTAGGGGGGGAGGGGGGCAAAGGGCCGCATCTTTCCAAGGCACCCGACTCGCTCTTCTTTCAAGGGTGGGACTTAGAGCCCTGGCTCAGGGATCACACCCCGGTTCCGGGCCCTCCGTCAGCCCCGATGGGCTGTTGGAGCAAAGACAAGGCGTTTAATTTCTCTGAACTGTCCACTCTCAACTTTATAAGGTAATAGCAACAATGCCTCTCCACTCGGATCCTCAGAGGATCCCAACAGTTCATGAGATCCTCACTGGAGAGCTTTGAACTGTGGGCAGAAAGCAGTGGTTTCAGGACAAGGCATTATTTAGGACATTATGTCTTTGGGAGACACACGCAGACATTGACTCCACGTGTGGAGCTCCCAGGGCTGGGGGGAGAGTGCAGCCAGCACCTGCTGCTCCTTGTGGGCGAGTCTGGCCTCTGTCCGGGCTGGATGTGGCTGTTTGTTCCAGAAAGCTTTTATCCCTGGTGAAAACTGTAAATAATTATCCTACCATCTCCTGGTGGCTCCGTTTCAATGTGTCGTTACTGGAATGACAGCATGTATTACTGGTTTGGGCCATAGCCATTAGTAATGTAAAATCAAGAGGGCTATTAGAAGCAACAATGCCCAGCTGGTGTGCCTCAGTGATTGAGCGTCAACCTATGAACCAAGAGGTCACGGTTTGATTCCCAGTCAGGGCACGTGCCTTGTTTTCTGGCTTGATCTGGGGGGGGGGGGGGGGGGGGGGGGGGGGGCATGCAAGAAGCAGCCAATCCATGATTCTCTCTCATCATTGATGTTTCTGTCTCTCCCTCTCCTTTCCTATCTGAAACCAATAAAAAATATATTTTTTAAAAAGGGGAGAAAGCTAAAAAAAAAAAAAAAAAAGTAGTAATAATTTCTGTACACCACCTATATGCCAAGTGCTGTCATGTGATTTCTATATGCATTGTCTCTTTTCATCTTTATAGTGACCCTGACAACAGCAATGATAACCGCATTAATGAGTGGTGGCTATCTGCCAGGCAAGAATAAACACTTTATGGGCTTTATCTCACTGAATTTCAACAGTGGCCCTGAGAAGTGGGTACAATTTTTATCCACATTTTACAAAAGAGGATGCAAGATCCTATTTATTAGGTGATAGAGCTAAGATATGTGGCAAAAATAACATTGTCGCGTGAAGAATCATAGACTATGTATGGGAGAGGAACCTTTAAGGTCCTCTTGTCCAGAATCCTCATTTTAACATATTATCTCTGAATCCATGTGAAGTGCTCTTATCAAATATGCTTCTAAACACTGTTGTCTGGCTACCGTTCCTCTCTGGTCTGCTAGCTATGGGTAAGGAAAGGAAGAAACCAGGATGTATGTATTGTGCCAGGCGGTGTGCCGGGTTTATTTCTATGTAACTGCATTTGTTATCCTAATGGTCCACAAGATTGACATTATCCTCTAGTTCTGCCTAGAAAATCAAAGTTCAGTAACTCACCCAAGACGTTAGCAAGAGCCGGACTGAGGATTTGATACCAAGTTCCTCTAGTTCCAAAGAGTAGTTCTGTCCACTCTTCCGTGATTTGGTGAACAAAAGTAATATTGCCCACCCCACTCACGTCTTTTGTGTCTTTAAATTATCAATAATATTGCCTCTCAGCCTTAGTACTTACATAAATAGCTTCGATAACAGTTCTTTTTCCTGTGTGCTCTTACTATATACGAGACCACTGTGCTCAGTGTTTCAAAGGCATTATTTTAATTTTCAAAAATAAAACACTGGAGACAGTTTGAATGTGGGCAGCATGGCTTGAGATCCTCTGCTCCTAACCTCTCCACTTGTTTGCAGTTTGGTCTTCCCCAGCTCATACTTCCCTTGATCGATCAGCTTAACTGCTATGATGCAGGCGATGTTTACAACAAATCTGTGCATCACACCAAAGCTGTAGTAAATCCCTTGAGGACACTGGGACACTGAGAGGCAGCTCTGGTGTCAGGCCCCCCTAGCTGATGGTACCCTGGTGCTCAGGTGGGTGGTGCAGTGGAACGCACCTCTGTCAGTGCACCTGCCACACCCATTGTGCCCAAATCATGGCGCCTCCTCCACCAGACAGCCATTTCCTCAAGTATAGAGGATTTTATTCATATCCCCTGGGCCTGTCGCCCAGGATTGGTAGTATAAGGATTGAAGGGCTCAGCGGCTGGCTGTGTGAGGGAAAAGGTGGGAAGTCACATTTCTTGACTGCAACCGCTGTGCCCCATATGCTAGCAACTTTCCTAGCCCTCATATTAATTAATATCTACCATAAGGTGTGACGTAGAAGCTATTATCCCCATTTCAGCGATGAAGAAACCGAGGCGCCCAGTTAAGGAACTTAATGTTAGATAGCTCGTGAAAGGCAGAATCAAGAGATCAGATTTAAAGCCAGTTCTGCCCAGCTCAAACTGAGTCCGTGACCGAAGTCAAACCTTTAGTCCGAAGGCCGACGCTCTATCCACTGAGCCAAACCAGCCAGCACTCGGTTCCCTTCCTTTCAAAGGCACTTACCTCCTCCTAAAAAGCTATAGAACAAGATAGGCCATTGAGAAGAAGGAGGGGTCCTTAGGGCTCCCCTGCACTGTGCTTGGAACTGCAGGGAGCACATTGAGGCCAGGGCTTACTCTGAGGTCCTGACAATTTTCTTGAGTGCTGGAGGACTTTTTAATGATTTTTTTTAATTTAATGAGTTTTTAGTGAAATTCAAAGGTCATGGCCCATCTAATTCACCTGGTAATTACAGGAAAGATGCGTAAGGATCCAGGTGAGGATTAGGGGATTCAGGCCAAGGCCCTTCTCTTCATGACCTTAGCCCTTTCATTACAAAAGTGAGGGGAGTGTCATGATAACCTCTGAAATCCCTTCTATCTCTTCCACTCGTTTATAGAAGGTCACAGAAGGTGAAAACCCATACGCTGGCAGGGAGTGGGGAGAGTCTTGGGTGCAGTAACTTCAGAATTTGTTGCACAAGTTGTTTCTGCACGCTCCACAAACGGGTTCCTTGATCACATGCATGAGTTGGGACATGCTCACTTAAAGCTAAACAGATGTATTTACTGCTCCATTTTTACTTCTCTTTTTTAATATAATGCTTGTTTTTTATTATAAAAGTAATAAAGGGGCTATAAAACAATTCAAATAATACCTAAATCTATAAAGTAAAAATGGAAGTCTCTCTCTGCCTCCCAGCCCTATTCCCGGGGGGCTGTCATTCTTAATAATTTGGTATACATCCTTTTGGAATTTATATATATTTTATTGTATTGTATATAAAACATACACACACAGAATTTGGAGGTTTTTAATGGGCTATTATTCATGTTTAGAATTTTTATTTAATTTTTATTCAGCAGCATGTCTAAGACATTTCAGAATAGTATATAGAAATGTTTATCATCTTTTTTAAACAGCTGATTACTGTTCTTGAATGCATTTAACTATCCCCCAATTGAAAATTATTTTGGTTTCGCCTCTTTTTTAAATCCTTTAAGCACTCCAGTGTGTGTTGTGACTTTCCAAGTAGACAATATAGTAGATGAGTGTTTTCCAAGTACTCCTTTGATCAATGAACGATTTTTTGGCCTAGTAATCTCAGGAATACCAATAATTCTTGAAATACGACTTAGAAACACTACTTTCGTCTTTTAATTTTTACTTTAGTGGGCATTGAAAGTTTATCCCTAATGGCTTTCAGATTTTAAAAGTTTCATCAGTATTTTGCTAAGAAAAGACACATGGCAGCCAGCTGCTAACGATACTAAAGGTGTTAGTGCTGGGACGGAAGAGGGCAGATTCTGTGTCTGCAGTCACCAGAACCTTGGTGCGAGTGGGGAGTAGCATTAAGAGGGAAGGCACATGAGGGGCCTGGGCAAATAGTCTTACAGTTTTTGCCACTGGCAAGATTTATCTAGATCTAGGCCTGACAGAATTTGTTAATGCAGGTTAATGGCATGAGGTAGGGAAAAACAAGAGATTTCGGTTTCTGATCTTGGACGTCATAAGTTTTCCAGTGTACTTAAATGGCAAGTAAGAAATACAGCTGGAGTTTAGTTTCTGTACAGTTTCCCAAGTACTTTTGAGAAAAGAAAGTGAATGTATCTGCCCAGAGCAGGCAGAAGGCATGGAGCTGCCACTGGGACTGCTTTGCTCTGGGCTGTTGGTGACCTCTTGTGTGTTGTTTCATTGCTTGTCACCATTACTGTGTTCGATAGCGGTTCAGAAATGCTCATTTGTTTTCAAGTACAGACGTGCTGAAATGCCCAGTTTGTAGTTCAGTTTTCTCTGTTTTTGCTTAGTGCCCAAATCCATCTTCCTGAAAGAGTCTGCAAGATTCAACTGGCTGTTGGTGTGCAGGTCTGTGCAGTGTATTCAAGGACTCTTCAAACAGCCTGAGCCAGCAAGACAGGTCAAGGTAGCATTTAGATTTTAGTCTGAGTACCTCAGGGACATTTTGGAGGCTATTAGACAAGAAAATAAATGACCTAACTGGCCTGGCTGGTGTGGCTCAGTTGGTTGGGCATCCTCCCATGCACTGAAAAGTCACCCGTTTGGTTCCTGGCCAGGGTACATGCCTGGGTGTGGGCTTGGTCCCCAGTAGAGGAACAGTAGTGGAAGCTAGGGTTGGGGAGAGGGCCTAGTAAGGGTCCTTTGCACTCAGCCCCTTAGCTCCACAAATATCTGTTGGGCATTAAAGTACAGTGATAGGCACCAGACAGTGAGATGATAAATAAGGCAAGGTGACTGCCCTTCAGAAACTAAAACTAGTGCTGGTATAAGATAAAATAACTTAGTTCCAAGTTTGTATTAAACCCCAGTGGGCAGAATACTTCTCTTCAGATTTCTAAACTTTTTTTAAAATATATTTTTATTGATTTCAGAGAGGAATAGAGAGAAAAAGAGAGAGATGGAAATATCAATGACAAGAGGGAATCATTGATTAGCTGCCGCCTGTATGCCCCAAATTGGGGATTGAGCCTGCAACTCGGGCATGTGCCTTTGACAGGAATGGAACCCAGGACCCTTCAGTCCGCAGGTCGATGATCTATCCACTGAGCCAAACCAGCTAGGGCAGATTTCTAAACTTTTAAAGGCAGATAGGGGAGGGGTTCTCAAAATCAATGTGCATAGTATTACCAGGAACTTGTTAGAAATGCTCACTCCTGCATGGTTCCACCTTATCCCAGAAAATCTTTCTACAGCAGGGCCCCATAATTTGCATTTTAACAAGCCTCACAGGTAATTCTGAGACCTGAGGTTCAAGGGTCACCTTTAAGGAGTGCTGAAAGAGAGAAAGGGAGGGAGGTGAACCTCAGAGTAGAATGATGCACTTGCTATTCATTATTTTAAAAGAGTTGGTAGTCGCCCATCAGAAGAGAAGTTTTCTAGCCTCTCTCATGGACCTGGTGCATTAATGGTGCCCGAGTCATTTGAAACATTACTCTTTTAGCCCTAAAGTGACTTATATACCAGAACAGTGATTTTCAGCCAGTGTGCCACTGCACACTGGATACAGGCTAAGCACTTCTTCCTAAAACAAGTTCTTGCCACTTCAGAAAACACACACACTTGGTTTGATCCCTGCATCTCCGGTTATTCCTTCTCAGTTGTCTTTGTGAATTTCTCTTCCTGTACCCAACTGTTATCTTCCTTCCTTGGAGTCTCCCTCTATAAATGCTAAGTATTCCTGTGTCCCAAACATTCCCCTGCGTGCCAATGATCCTCATATATCTAGCCCCAACCAATTCTCTCTTCTGACTCATATGCAAAGCTATTGACTGGATATCCCAACTCATATGCTCCACACATAGGTCAACTCCATGTATCTAAAACTAAACTCCTGGAGCCCCAGCTCAGCAAAGTAAACCCCATCCATCCAGCTTCCTGAGCCACAATATTTCTAGGCTGTTCTAGCTCCTCCTTGGTTCCTTCTTCCTTGCACTCTTCTATGTCCTCACTGCCCCTACTTTGGTTTACTTTTGTCAGCTCTAGATGATAGCACCAGCCTCCTGGCTCTATAGGCAGGGACTGGCTTCTGTAGGCCAGGCATTGGTAAACTACAGTTAGTGCTTTTACATATTTTAAAGGGTTATTAAAAATGGCTTTAAAAGAGTTATTAAAAGAACCATTGAAATTGAGCCCAGAGCAGTTAGGTTAACTTGCTCAAGGTCTCATACTTAATAAGTGGTAGAGCTGAGATTTGAACCCAGGTTATTTAAAGTGTTATTAAAATAATGGTGTTTACATTTTTAAAAACAAACAGGAAGCAGACTATACAACAAAGACCACCGTGGGTGGCCCTCAAAGTCTAAAATATATACTCTCTGTCCTATCACAGAAAAACTTGAGTGATTCCTGCTCTAGATCATTTGATGTGTTACTGCCAGAGCATCTTTCTAGGAAAAACTGTCCATGCTTAAAATCCTTGTAATGGCTTGCCATCACTTGAGGATAAGTTCCAAAAGTCTTAGAACGATAGAAGACACCTAACATCTGCCTGCCTCTCTCACTTCATCTCTTGCCACACCCCCAACCTCACCACTCTGAGCTCTGCCCTTCAGTAGTACCAGATTACTTGCTGTTTATGAATTTATCTGGGGCCTTCTGACCCACTTTGTCTGCCTAACCCTACCCTTCCTTACAGAAAACTTGGTCAGATGGCCTCCTCCACCATCTACACAGTATCCTATGTGTAGTACTCTGTCTCAGCCCTGGCACTGTGTATTAGAATGAGCTAGATGTTTTTCCACATTATCTTCTGTATTACGTTAATCTTCCTCAAAGACAGATGTTTAAGAAAGTCTTATTTTCTTGACATTCCAAGATCATAATAGATACTCAACACAGGATAAACTGATGAATGAATGAACAGAGGGATGAGGAATGCCTGTGATTAGAAGGGAGATTTACTAATTCCTATGTAGTTTGCATACTTTTGCATAATCTGGATTTTTAGTATCTAATGTGCAATTATGGCAGAGTTCCAGAGTCATCCCCACTCCCAGCTAAACATCTCTGCCTGGCTTAAGTGTTCTCCACTAGAGAAGATCAGGAAACTGAGGATCTGTGGCTCACAACTGTACAATTTGAAACACATGTATCCAGGCCAATGGAGAAACCATCATAGTCATTGCTAACATTTAATGAGCACTTGCTTTGAGCTAGGCATCGTTCTAATTGTTTCACAGGTATTCATTTAGTCTTACAGTAACCCTTTGAGTTTACTGTCCCCATTTTACCAGTGTTGACATGGAAGCACAGAGATGCTAAATTCACTTCATAAGTGGTAGAATTGGGATTTGAACCCAAAGTAGTCTGGCTCCAAGATCTATTTCTTTTTACTGATTTTTTTTTTTAACCGCAGTTGAATACGTGGACTTGCCATTGTTTTGAAAAGAAGCCATGGGGGTCAGCTAGGCCAGCATAAGTTAACATTCAGCCTTCTGCCAGCTGGCTTCCATCTATGAGGCCTTTGTTTTTATTTTGGCACATATGAGGGAAAGTCTTTTCTATTTGTTGCTCTACCTTGACATATACATACCCAGCTATACATATGCACAGTGCAAGGCACACAATAGGCGCTTGTAAACATTATAACTGTTAGATCTGTGTTTGTGTCTCTTACTCTGTATGTTTACAGTATGGAAGCCCTACGCCTGTGTGTGTGAGTGCATGTGTGTTTAGAGCCCTAGACCACAAGCAAGATGAAGCAGTTTCTTGCCTTTAAGTTATGCTGTAGAAACATTGAATCCGTATTGGGCCATCTTACTCTCTACCACATTTTGAGGTGAGATTCAGGCAAAAGCTAACACCAATTAGCATTTGGTTAGAGTACAACACTAGCCAAGGACCTCTGAAGTCACTCTTCCCCACATCTAATATCAGGAGCACAGACAAATACACAGGATGGGCAAAAGTAGGGTTAGAGTTGTAAGTATGTAAAACACAGTTTGTTCTTATATTATTATTTACTAATTCTTGTTTTATTTTCCATACGAACAATCGTAAACCTACTTTTGCCCCACTCCGAATGTACACTGTTCCTACATCTAAATCCAGCTCTGGAACAATACCTGTAAGGACACTGCTGACTTTATTACAAAACAGAAAAGCCAGATTCCTTCAAAATTGGCACTGGAAACTGATTACAAATTGGGAGGGAAATCTGAATGAAGATTGATCCTGTTCTCCCAAAAATTCTGTCTTTTGACACTTAAGCCTTTTTCTGTTTTTGTTTTTGTTTTGTGTGTGTGTGGATTTTTTTTTTCTATTCTGGGCCTTCCTGATTCATGCTGTGTTCACCTAATGGTACATCAGTTATCACAAAGGACAGTCAACAGCGGTAGAAGGACAATGAGGCTGGAATCAGCCACTTAGGTTCAAATTCCAGTTCACATGATCATACTTGCCCTGCAGATGAGCAAGGATGTGAAGAACAGAAATATCTGTAAAATGCCAGGGCCACAATGGGTACTCATTTGTCAGTATCGAGGTCATGTCATGTGGATAGAGGGCCAATATATCACACTTTTCCAGGACATCACAAACTAGGGAGCTTTATTCTTATTTACAGGAACACCTAGGCAGCTGTTCCAAGAGTTGAAATAGAAAGGTATCTAGGAAAACAGAGTGATGGAGAATTGTCAGTCTAAATCCAGGCAACGGGTGAGGAGGCTTATATTCCACTGACCATTCTTTTACTATCATTTCTGAGCTGGTAGGAAAGAGATCTGTATGTTCTAAATGCTTATACTATCCAGAAAGCTTTGGACAATGTTCCAAAGTGGTGTTGAATAGGAGATGAATTAAGGAGTGTTTGGAAGGCTTGGGCAACACAGAGTATCCACAGACGGAAACTTCTCAGACTAGAAGAGAGCATCGGATGGGAAGTGCCCTCCAGGGTCAATTTCCGTGCACAGTTGTGGCTAATGCTAGATGTATAAGTCATAAGCACACGAAATGCAGTTTCCAAGTTTGCAGATACTATAACTTCTGCAGGCAGGGCAGATAGGGAAGGAAGAAGAAACCAATTTCAATTTGGTTTGGCTTGTTTCCTTTATAGAAATAAAGGAAATGGGGATGACCAATGTTTTTCCCAGCTGAAAAGTGTAAGAATAGCAAATCGGGGGGGGGGGGGGGAGGCGAAGAACCAGCCCAGTAAATAATAAGCTTCAGCAAAAAAAAAAAAAAAGAGAGAGAGAGAGAAGAGTGAATGCAAAGGTCACAGAAATGATCAGGGTTAACCAGGCAGCGGAGAGCATCCGAGGACGATCAGTGACCATTGGGCAGCACAGGCAGAGCTCAGAGTCAGGCACTAGCTAGTCTCTGAGAGCCTAGTAGATCTCCAAAGGTCCCCAAGCAGTTCACTTATTCTCCCCAGAAAAATGGTCCTAGCAAATGGCAGCGTTCCGAAAAAGTAATTAACATTTTTTGTCATAAATGAGGAAAGCACTGAAAGAAACCACAAGTGGAAATTCCTCCATGTTCTAGGTCAGGGACAGCACATTCTTCTTGTAAAGGGCCAGAAAGTAAACATTTTAAACTCTTTAGCCATCCTATCTCTAGTTCAACCCCTCAAGTCTGCCACTGAAGCATAAAAGCAGCCAGAGAAAATACTAAAACTGGCCCTGGCCAGGTGGCTCAGTGGATGGGAGTTTGGTTTCATGCACGGGAAGGTCATGGGTTTGATTTCTGGTCAGGGAACATACCTAACCTTGCAGGTTCAAGCCCTGTTTGGGGCGTCTGTGGGAGGCAATCTGTCCATGTTTCTTTTTCACATCAATGTTTCTTCCTCTCTCTTTCTTCCCCTCCCTCCTCTCTAAAAATCAGTTAAAATATATGTTATTTAAAAAGAAAAAGAGAGAGAAAATACTGAAACTAGTGTGGCTGCATTCCAATAAAACTTTATTTACAAATACAGCTGACAGCTGACTGGAGTCTGATGTTCCCTGTCCTGAGTCAGTCATTTTATGCAGAGGTTTGTAGTTTGAAACGAACTACCCAGTAAGCAGATAAAAGCCCATATTAGCCAATCCAAGACTTCATGAATTTCTGAAGAGAAGGAAGCTGAACAGCTTGGCAAGCAGTACTAGGACAGGGTTAAGAATGTGTGGTCAGGTGGCCTTTCCCATTCCAAAAATATTTTCTATACTTCCACTTGGACCAATCAAGAAGCTTCCGGCATTAAATGACTTTTAGTTGGCGATTACATTAAAAACAGCAAAAGTTGTAAAAAGTTGCCCTAGCCAAATGGTGATATGAAACTCTTCCTGAACCTCAAATCTGTTCCCCAAAATATCTGCACAAAAGAAATCTCCCTTGTGAGTCTCTGGGCTACTATAATTTCTGGTTTCAGAAAAAAATTCTTGCTCATAGAGTTCTTCTCACAGCATTTTCCCCCCTTCAACCTCAAGCTATTTAAAATCTACAATATTCTTGTTAGTGATTGTCCATTTCCCTAAGGAACTACAAACCTTGGCACAAACTGCCCCCCACCACCAAAAATGAGGCCAAACCACATGCCTTCCAGCCATTTAAAATCCAGAATATTCTTGGTAGTGATTGTCCATTTCCCTAAGGAACTACAAACCTTGGCACAAATTGCCCCTCACCAAAAGTGAAGCCAAACCACATGCCTTCCTATTAGACCCCAGTGGATGCCTGGATATAGTCAGTTTTTTAAAAGGTCAAAGGTCATTCCCCATTCCTGATTCCATGCTGTGCACTAGCTGAGCAAGTTACTTCTCTGGGCTTTAGCTTCCTCTCTAAAATGGGAGACTACTATCACTCCAGCAACAGGATAGTGAGAATAAAATTATCTAAAGCTTATACACTTGTCTAACAAATATTGATTCTTACTCTTCCCCTGTGGTAGATTTGACTTTCCTTACCTAAGCAATTCCTAAGCAGGAAAAAAAATAATAATAAATCTGCATTTCATTGTAAGGAAAAGTCCTCAACAGCACCTCCTAAGAATTTGGAGCTGATGTTCTTTGCACAGCCTCCCTTTGCTTATTTGCTTCTAAAATTATTTTTTTTCCAACTCGTATTTTTTAATGCTTATTTATGTACATTTTTGAAATTGCAGGATTCTGGCTTTTTTTCTTTGTGTTCTAAGATTCAGTATATAGTGTTAATACAGTTATGGGAAAAAGTAGTTGTCCTTATTCAGAGATTCATGAGCCAAGAATAGAACGTTGCCAGCCCAGTCAGTGTGTGCCATGTGGCCCCAGCCTCTGCCCCTCTTTCCCGCTCCCAGTGCTACCACCAAACCAAGGTAGATGCATCATGGCTCCCTCCTCACTTCCTCCCACAGGAAACCCCTTGTCCCCTGCCCATTTCTGCGATTGACATTTTTGTCCTTGGAAACCCTACAGTTCCCAATTCTTTACCTATGTCAAAACAGATTCTGCCCAGCCGGTGAGGCTCAGTGGTTGAGCATCGACCTATAACCAGGAGGACACAGTTCATTTCCTGGTCAGGGCACGTGCCTGGGTTGTGGGCTCAATCCCTAGTATGGGGCGTGCAGGAGGCAGCCAATCAATGATTCTCTGTCATCATTAATGTTTCTATCTCTCTCTCCCTCTCCCTTCCTTTCTGAAATTCATTTTTAAAAAAAAATTTTTTTAAACTGTTTCTCACAACAGCCAGAATACATAGGCTCAGACACGAAGCGTGAATGACAGTGCTGATGAGAACATCAACAACAGAGTAATAGTAACCTGCACTTCCACATTTTTTTTACCATAGGTCAGACACTTTTCTGTGCTCTTAAAATACCTGAAGTCATGTAGAATATTCCAGCAACCTAGATAGGTGCTATAGCTTTCCACCTTCTATAAATGAGGAAACTGTGCCTCTGAGAACTTCAGTAAATTCCATGCCCAAGGTTACACAGCTGGGAAGTGGCACAGCCGGGCTGGCATTCAGCCACTATGGCCCTTCAGCCTGTGCTCGTAACCAGTGCGCTTATATTGTCAGTGTGATCCTTTTCAGCTCCACTCCTCTGAAGGTACCCGAACACGTGTTCATTGAGTATTTACTCGGCATGCCAGCATTTTGCTGAACACTGGAGAGGGAACTATGAAAGCAGCAAAACAGTTCCAGTCCTGGAGTGTTTAGTTCACAATTTAACTGAAGAAATGAGACCTTGTGGAATGGAAGGGGCTCTGTAGTGCAGCTCAGAACAACTCTACCAGATCAGGAAAGGGAGGGATTGTTGTGGGCTATGGTAACACAGGAAGTAGAACTTGAACTCGTCCTTAAGAGATGGAAGAATGTGGAAGGATAGACAGGAGGAGAAAGAGCATGAATTCAACCCCAAGCTCATAACAAGGAGAGTCAACGGTGCCATTCTGACTAGAGAGATAAGTTTGTGTTGAGATAGAGGGCAAGTAACTTGGAACTGAAGAAGGAGATAGTTATAGAGAAGAAGGATATCTCTGTGATTTCCAGCTTTCAATCCTGTGTTAAGGCCTAAAATTTAGAATGCTTACTTGTTAGGGGGAGAGGCCTGAGATGGTACAAAATCATGGCCCGTGCAGCGGATGGGTATTTCTGTGTCCAGAGCTTGAAAGTTTCCTCTGACAACTGGAAATTTCAAGGAGGAATTCCAAGATGGTAACAGGATACCACCACCTGTACCACGAAGATATATTATTTGTTATTTATTTTTTCTAAATTTTATTGATTTTTTACAGAGAGGAAGGGAGAGGGATAGAGAGTTAGAAACATCGATGAGAGAGAGAAACATCGATCAGCTGCCTCCTGCACACCTACCACTAGGGATGTGCCTGCAACCAAGGTACATGCCCCTGACCGGAATCGAACCTGGGACCTTTCAGTCTGCAGGCTGACGCACTATCCACCGAGCCAACCTGGTTAGGGCAGATATATTATTTTTTAGATGCATCTAACTTTTAAGCCTTTTTACTTAGAAAACAGTAAGAATGAGTCTGTGTACTCCTTTATTTGATCCTCTTAAGAACTCTCGGAGGTCAGTATTATTCTAAATTTGCAGACCGGACTTAGAGGCTCACAGAGTCGAAAGGCTTACCCAAGACCAGGACATGACTTCGTGTCTCTTGAGTGAAGTCAGGAAGGCTTCCCCTCCAAGGCAGCTTCCATGGCTGGTCATGGAAGTCACCATGAGAGGTGGGCCTGTGCAAAACAGTGATGTTCACAGTTGCACCAAGGATTCAGAGGGCATCACGATGCCACTCCGCTCGCAGAATTGCTATAAACTTTCCCTTGGACACTCAGAGCTGCCTTCTTTTCAAACAAGAGCACTTTCTCATTGTTCCTTGCAAATGCAGAGGCAACAACTTCACCTCGAGGAGCCTGCACTTGGTAGGACTGGCCCGCCGGCACTTTGCCCGTATCCCACTCACATGGATGATGAGGGCTTTACTTGTGTAACTAAAACAATTCTTTGTACTCTCTCAGTGGCTCCTTATTTAATTGGTAGAGTGTTTGAGAAGTCATGCTTAGAAGCTTACTAGTGAAGGCCACCAGGAAAGCAAGACGGCTCCTTCATGTTCAGGTTACAAGGATGACCAAAGAAACGAAGCATTAAGTTTTAGCGCAGTAAACCAAGAGGAAAGTGTGGTGTACGTATGGGAGGAAAGCAGCGAGTGTTAATATACCTAAGATGACCATAGTACCATTTGCTATGTAGGTTTTAATTAGGCCCCCTTCCATGACCCCTCATTCTCTGATTCCTTAAATTCCAAAACAACCCCAGAGAAATCTTTTCCGGTTTTGCTTGGAAAGCAGCACCACATTTCTGTGCCTGTGCATTCTGAAACAGTCCTGTCAAACTCAAAACCTAAACACTAGCTGACAGAAGTCAGCTACTAACAAATTAAGTTAAATTAATAAGAGTAGATGCCTGAAGTATAAAGAAAATGTGTGTGTGTTTCCAGGAATCTCTCTCCATAGGTGCCAGGCTCGATAGAGAGCCTACAGCAACCCCACTCTCGCAACAAGCCCTTTCTTTTGCCTTGTCATGTTTCCTAAAGAGCCCTGCATGGTTACCCTCTTCAGAACTATTGCACCCCCTAGGGGCAGCTTCCAAAGCCCTGTCTACCAATTTTATGGGCATATTAAAGACATGATAGATTGCGGGGGAAGTACTGGTCCAAGAAACCTTATTTTAAATCCTGACTCTGCAATCAAATTACTACGGACCCTTGAGCTAAAGAGTTCAGTTTTGTGAATATAAATAATTTATAAGTATATATGCAATACATGACAAATTTAGATTTTGTCCCAGGTAGATTTTGCCTTAAGACAATATTTATAACTGTTTTTATGAAGACAGATACTTAAGCTTTTTTATCTTTGTATAGACAGTTTACAGAATAAAAGAATATACAAATGCTAGTCTCAAGACCCAGATTACTTTCCATTTCCGCTATTCCCATCCTAGTTCAGACACCTATGGTTTTGTGCCTGGTGTCATGGATCACCTCCCTTCTCCTTGCCAACTTTGTGAGCATTCTTCTCCAGGCATTAGACAGGCAGAACACATTATGACTCACTCAGTAGCACCAAGGCCTGGAGGAACTCATGCAGCTACAAAAGCTAACACCCACCTAAAACCATAGTTGGTTCAGGGCCAGTGGGGGAGAGGGGTTTACATCCTCTGCATGCGATCAGGCAAGGGCAATAGTTCTGTGGGGGAAAACACAATCTGTAAATATGAAGATCTAATCAGTCGTCTAGGGGGAAATTGGCCAATTGTATAGTCATGTGCCTCTCTTGCTGCTTTCTCAAAATCTTCTCATCCCCACCCCCTCCTCATGGTTAAGCCTCCATTCAGAGTATCCAACATTATCAATGAGAGGGTCATTGAAATACCAAAAGATGGTCTGGTAGTACCTTATCGAGCTCATTTTAACAGTTCCCTCTGCTGAGTAGGAAAACATACTTCAGCTGGGTTTTAGACGTTGATAAGCTGAAATGCAGGAAGGTGAAGGGATTTGCCCATGGTGATTACATAAATCATAGCAGGACCAAAATAAAGTTCAGTAGATCTGCTCTAAGTGTTCAGTTCAAGAACTCTTTCTGTAGAGGAGAGAGAGAGTGCCGCCACTTTTAGGGAGGCAACTGACCTGATGGACTTGGGAATTTAGCAAATTTTAGTCCATGCCTTTTGAGTGTGATAAAATGGAACAATTATCTACTAAGTTCTGTTATCCTGAGTAGTTAGTTATATTTAAATTTGCCTAAACCTGTCATTTTCATTTGGAAAATGTTATGGAGGCATACATGTTCCTGGGACATCATAAAGTTTTCAATAATAAAGTCAATTTTTCAAATCTAAAACAGCCTGAACATCTAAAAATATTTGGAAATAACCCTCTATTATATCTGCTAAGATACCTTTAGAACACAGTGACATTATTACTTAAACTAGGGGCCCGGTGCACAAAAATTTGTGCACTCAAGGGGTGGAGGTCCCTCAGCCCGGCCTGTGTCCTCTTGCAGTCTGGGACACCTCGAGGGAGATGTCCACCTGCTGGCATGCCTGGCCAGCCTGGATGAGGGGCTGAGGGCCATTTTCAGGCTGCCCACAGCCCCTTCAGGGTTCGTGCACTGGGGGGTGGGAGGGCTGGTGAGTGCAGGCCTGGACATTTCCCACCAGAGGGCCCATGATCGCACATGCCTGGTGGGCCCCCACCGCTGAGGGGACACACCTGGCGCAGAGCTGGGTGGCGAGCCAGGGGCGGACGCTGGTGCAGGATCCCTCGGTGGGGGCCTGCTGCTGAGCAAACACACCCTGGGGTGGAGCCGGGCAGTGGACTGGCTTCGGATTCTCCGCACTGTGCAGCAGACACTCCCGCACACCCTGTAGAGGCACCTGGGGGGCAGATGAAGGTAGCGGACCCTGGATGGGTGCTCTCACATGCCCCCGAGGAGGCTCCCGGGGCAGAGCCAGGCTGCAGACCCAGGGAAGGCGTTCCTGGACACTCCACGGAGGCCCCCGGGGCAGAGCTAGGCAGTGGACCCAGGACGGGCGCTCCTGGATGCCCTGAGGAGGCCCCAGGCCGGACCCCCCCCCCCACTGAGCTGACACACCTGGCACAGCTATGCCGGCCGGCCGTGGAGGCTCCCAGTGTAGAGCCGCCCTGCCAGCCTCCATCTTGGCTGGGTTAATTTGCATACAGCCGCTCTGATTGGCTGGTGGGCCTGGCCGTGAGCAGAGGCTCAACCAGCCTAGGCAGGCAGTTGCAACAGAAGCCTCTGGTTTGCTCTAGCTCCGTAGCTGCTGGCCTCCATCTTGGCTGGGCTAATTTGCATACAGCTGCTCTGATTGGCTGGGAGGTGTGCCTTGGGTGGTGGGTGTGGCTTAGGTGTCTCGGGTAACGGTCAATTTGCATATTGCTCTTTTATTATATTAGAAGATATTGCATGGCTTAACCAAAGATAAGTAAATTGTGTAGTCATCTTTCTCTTATTAGTTTCTCTGAAATAAACTAACAATGAACATGTGATTATTTGAGACAAAACAACTAATAGCTGATGGATGAGTGACTGAGTAGCTGGATGAGTGCTGTCACAATCCCTCCTGGCCTCTCTGTCAGCCCTCAGCTCTGGTTCAGTGCCACAAAAGCTTGACTGTCCCCAGTAATCGCAGTGATGGTCTGGAACGGCACTGAAGCAAACACAAACCATCCAAGGTTTTCTATTTCTTTCCCCCTTTTTTTTTTATTGCAGCTGCCCTTATGTAACTAGATTGAAGGTTGATGTAAGCTTTGCCTTTTCTCTTTCCTGCCTTCCCTGAGATAGGAGGTAAGAATAAGCAATGCAAAAATAAATAAGCAATGCAATAGGCCCAAAGCCAAAAGTAGTGCTGAGGGGGCCTGATTTGGTGCCAGACTCCTCAGCCACCTCAGAAAAATTAAGAGCTCAGTAGAGGCTGTGCCAAACTGCAAATGCCATAGAGTCTAGAGCAATACTGAAGAAAGAAAAGAATTGTAAAGTGGGGAGAATGCGTTGCTAAGGCAGGAGAGCCGACTCTTGTCTTCATTTTATCACCAAGTCTTGTGAGTTCTGCTTAGATTTTTATGGGGTGTTTTTTTCCCCCCTTTCCTGTAAAACAGCTCCTGCTACCTGCTTGCCTTCTAAGGATGGATATTAATATGTTAGGCGGCCAGATCTTTGAGCCTTTTGAAATTAGGGAGTTGAAAATAATCACAAAGGTAGAAATGACTGACTCTAAGAGTGCAAAATCCAACTCTAAACCATTTCTGTGCTGTTGAATGATTTATCAACCTAAGGCCCTGCCAGGTCCAAGGACTGGATCTAGGAGCTTCCCACTGTGTCTTCCTCTACTGCCCTCTGGATCCTCACCTCCACAAACACATTCCAGTTATCATCAGCCTCACCAAGTCACCAAGATACCAGCTTCAAGTCACCCTTAATCAGTAATCTACCTCATTGCCATGATGTCATAGTTCTTGTAAGTGGTCTAAGTCAAGAGAAGAAAAAATAGGAGACACGGTTGGAATGGGTTTTGAAGTCCATGTGGTAGGCACCCACAATTTGATTCTTATCATTCTTTTCAAGTAAAGCAAAGAGTCTGAACTAGTAATTATTCTGGAATAGTCTACGTGATCCCAAAGGGCAGGCGTTGCCTTCATTCTACTGGGCACCTCCTCTACACAGGGCCCTCTGCCAAATACTGTGGGAACTAAAATAATAAGTAAGATCTGAGTTTTGTGCCTATCATGTTTGCAGACTAATGAAGACAATAGACTACCTGAAATGGAGAGGTAATTACATATGTCATTGCCTTCCAATGTGCACATCAAGATCCTCTCATTAGTATTTGATTTTTGGCTTCCTCTCTCCCTCCTCCAAGCCTTAACAGATGCCTTTCTTCATATCTGGAAGCTTCTTTCTCCCATCCAACTAAGCCCCATTCCTCCTTTATAATACTGCCTTTTCCTTAATACATCCCCAGATCCATCTGCAGTATTCATTCTCCCTCCCCTCTCACACTTGAGGTGAATTCTGTGTATTTAGTAGACATGTGCTGTCTGCTCCAACTGGTAGCGTTTAGATCAAGTAGTCAACAAGCAGCGTAAGCAGTCAAAACCTCCTTATTCGTGTTGCTACCAGAATCACAGCAATCACAGTGGAAAGAGAGCCTGGGTTCCTGAGTATCATTTTGTTAAAACAGAATTCTGAATGTTCCGTGGGTTCCCTCCTGCTTTACCAGTATTGATTTCCAAAAAGGACTCAACTGACCTGACCTGCATGTTTCTTTCTGTTGTTCCAGGATTCTTCTACAACCAGATGATTCCTTACAGATCCTGGCACCAGTGGAAGCTGATGTGGGTTTCTACACTTGTAACGCCACAAATGCCTTGGGATATGACTCTGTCTCCATCGCCGTAACGTTAGCAGGTAACATGGAAATCCCTGTTCACTTCAGTTCAGAAACCATTATTGGGTGGGTGCCTCCAATGTGCCAAGCAGGACCAGGGACACATAGATAATTCGATCCATGCACTGCCTTCAGGAAGCTTATAATCTGTAATTATAATTAAAGGGAGGTGATGTATAGTAGGAGATAGAATGAAATAAGTACTCTAACTGATAACCAAGAGTGTGCAAAGACATTTCATTCCATCCAGGAGGTCTTAGAGTTAGGATGAGTGGAATTTTTATCAGCAGAGATAGGGAAATATTTCAGACAGAAAGAACATGAGAAAAGGAGATGTGCACAGGTAAGTAGCATGCTGGGAAACGTGATTGCGGCCTAAGATTATTGACTGCTCTTTTGGGATCCTGTCATTTCTCCTTATTAAACCGGTTGCAAAGAAGACTTGAAGACCCATGGGGAACTGGAATTCTGCAGTCACAGTTTGAGCCAGGAGTGCTCTGATTCTGTTCTGTTTTGTTTGTTTCAACCTCTTGTTCTAAAGCACCTGCCAATGCTTTGCCTTTACCCAACAGTGTTATGCAAAACATTCTACACAGGGTAAATTAAGAAAATCAAGATTCAGATTACAGTGTCTCCAAGGTTATGGTCTTATAGTAACGCACTTTTATAAAACCTCTTTTATATAGGACAAATCCTTGCCTTTCGAACTAAAAACCTTAGATTCATACCAGCTGAACCAGTGTCCTCATTTCTCGGAGGGCAGGCAACCTGAGGTCTACCAGTCACTCAGCAAGAGGGGGAGAGAAGGAGCAAACAGGTCTCCTAACTCCCAGCTCATTGTTTCCTCCATTTCCTACCTGATCCTACCCAAATCGGATCCTTTTTCTCAGACCTGGGCCCGGCAGTCTTCATGGCAGTATGGTGCGTGTGTTTGTTTTTATTCTTCTCAATTGTTGCTTCCAACAGATGATTCAGTAGATGCTAGAAAAGCCAACATCACCCACACTGACCTCATCAGTCCCTGCTGGGATTATGTTGTCACACTGTTTTCCAGTCACACATGCTACTCCCTGGCATATCTGTTCAACAACCGTATTTCTGGCCCTGTGACCTAAAGCTGATCTGAGAAGGGCCCTTTAGCAGGAGGCTTTGCGGAAAAGATGAAAGTCAACAATGAATAAGGCAAGCTAAGGAGCCTTGGGTAGATTAAAGGCTGATATTATTAATGCCTATTTTTTTTGTGTGTGTGAATAGAACATTTGCGTTTCTCCTAATGTATTCCAGTCACCAGCTTTAGCCCCTTCTTTAATACAGCGTCCAGATGCTCAGCACCAGTCTTGTTAAACCTTTCTGCCTTCCACCCTCCAACCTCCCTTAGCAAGGGCACTGCTGACATCCTTCCAATTGAGGGCAAACAGTGGCTCTTAGAGGATCACCTCTCTTGTTTATATTTATCCAGATACCATTCAGCTCTGTCACAAACTCAATGCCCTTTGTTCCCCTACATTTAATACGATTAATGGAAACCTGTCTAGAATTAAGCACGGCAATTGAAACATCAGGCCTGTCTTCAGTTCTTTGAAGAGGAGCTATTGGAGGCTGCCAAAAGGTTCAAAGCCAGGGAAGTGAGACAGCAGCCAGAAAGGCACCAGGGAAGGGGGCGGGGGGAAGGGGCTGCCTGGTGAGGTAAATCACAGATCTCAACCCAGGGCTTAGGGCGCTGTGTCCTGTGCTGCAGTGGTGGGGTCTGTGCACGCCTGCTGGCAGATCTGCCACACAATGCCTCAAAAAATTAAGGCTCAGATATGTACTTTGCCTTAAGATTGTATGTGTTCTTTACCTGGGATTATCATCTATCCCTGTGTCAATGTCTACACTCACAGTAATAAGGGACTCACCAGCTACTGTTTTGAGCATACTCTCCACCAAGTATTATTAACATGTAGCAATAAATAAGACCCAAGCTTTGTGCCCCATAACATTTACAGACTAGTGAAGGCAGTAGATGCATTCATGGCTACCAAGAATCAAGAGGTTACAATTTCCTTTAAATGACATCCTGCGTAGCACTGTATAACATATAACCTAAAATAACCCAAATTGGGGAGAAGGGGGTGTGCATTTCTAAGTTTGATTACCAATTATACTGCTTATTAGCTGTGTGATCTCGAACAAAGTAAAACCTCATTGGGTCTTTGTTCTCATCCATAAAAATGAAATTAATAATATTTTATAGGATTGTTGTGACGTTCAATAAGATTGCACGTGTGAAAAGGCACTTAGCCCAATGCCAGGCACATAGTTCACACTCAATAAATGTTTTCTGTTTTTTTCTCTAGCTTTTCTAAAATGAAACACATCCTGAAAGCAATTCTAAAATGTGTAAAACATTAGCTCAACTTTGCTCCCACGTATTTTTCACTAGAAGTCTTCACACTGAAATTTTTCAAGTATGAACTTAGGAGCTGGTTCTGCTCACTTGCAATCAGTTCCTCGTGGTAAATCTCTATGCTTCTGTGCTTTTTTTTTACCTTCAGTTCAGTGGGAATGTAGTCCAAAAGGAGGCGGCGGTGGAGGTGGGTAGGGAGCGGGGGTATGTTTTGAGGCTCAAAGTGCTCAGTTGTTCCCATGATTTTGTAAGGAATGTATGGACTTCAGTCTTGCCAATGCACCTGAGTTGACCAGATGCAGGGAAATTTGTTCATAGTAATTCACAGAAGCAGGCATAGCACAGCAATTAAGCCTGCGGGCTCTGGAGCCTCACAGTCTGGATTTGAATCCTAACTCTGTCACTTCCTAGCTATATAACCCTGAGCAACTTCTTTATATTCTCTGACTCGGTTTCTTTATTTGTAAAATGGTGATGATAATAATAGTGCTTGACCCAGAGGTTTCTGGTGGAGATCAAATGCATTCATCATGTAAAATGCTTGTACCTGTGCCAAGCCTATAGCAAGCACTCAATATTTACCAGCTATTATTATTATTGTGAGAATAATGCACCAAACAAAAGCCAAATTATTTTTACAATTGGGAATATTCTTTATATTCTTTCCAAGAGCCCTTTGTAGAGTGCCTGTGTGTATCTCAACCTCTCCATGTCTCAGTGTCAACTGGAAAGATTGAATTAGCCTTCTGAAAAGTGGTTGGAGTGCCTGGATTCAGAGCAAGAGAGGCGGCTAGTAACAAGGCATATTCCACATGGACCATAGAAAGGGAGGCCTGGTGAGCTCTCCCTGGTCCACAGCTAGACCACTCCTCTGCCCCATCCTCTGGCTTGAGTTGCCACTTCCGCCTCTCAGATGCATTGTAGGGCCATTGCTACTGTCTCTACAATTTGTATTTAAACATGTAAACACCATTTAGTTTCAGACATGCCAATACAGTCAAACCTTCCTTTCTCTGCTCTCTTTGGACCTGCAAGATATTGTCTTTTGCTTCTCCTCAAACTCATCCATTATGTACCGATTTTAGCTTCTAAATCTCAGAGCTTTGAGAGTACTTGGCGAGTATTTCTCGGCATGGAGATGTTTCCCTATCTATCTCCCTGGTGTAGGACACTCACAGCCATGTAGATCCAGTGGCCCAAAATCCCTTTCTGTCCTAAATTGACTTAATGGGATGCCTGTTTCACTGCTCACAATATAGATGAAACTAACATACAGCAGTGGAGGAGGGAATATAAGAATACCATCGAAATGTCACCTTCCTAACATTTTGGGGTATTGATTACTTTGTGTCCAGGGAAAAAACAGTACTGAGTAAAGAAGAGTTTCTGGTGTATACAGAGATTGGAGAGCCATCTTGACGAGTCAGACCCAACACTCGACCAGGTTGCTCAGAAGTCTTCCAAGTCTGAGTGGTGTGGGCAGCATTTTGAAGGAGAGCAGTACTATCCTGGTAAATTGCTTCCGTCTGGATCAGTGGAGTTTCACTCTACTTACCAATGCAGATGAAGTCTGTCCAGGTGTGGAACACTGATGAAGTCATAGCCAGAAGGGAAATGTTTTTGGTTGTCATTGATTTCATAAGATCACAAAAAAGATACTGTAAGGCCTGCCTGACATCATCAATGGAGAATGAGGAGGAGATGAGGGCTGAGGGATGAGCATAGCTTTCATTGAAAGGAGAGAACCCAGATGAGCTCATTCAAAGTTTTCACAGGAAAAGAGAAAGAGAAAAATTTTCTCCTTTCCTGGCTCGTTTTTCTGCTTTTTTATGAGTTGAATAGCTGACACATCTTGTGTCTAATAAAGAGATCACAGAAACCTCTATGGGAAAATAAAAATAAAAGGCAGTTGTTTCTGAAATTCTTTCTCTTGCCCTTACCCACCATGATTTAGTAGCTGCAATAAAAGGCAAGCAAATTTGTAAGCTATTCATAATAGAAGTCATTTCGAATTGGCATTTCTGGATTTTCCATCCAGCAATTCTGTTAACCAGAGGGGAATTTTGCTTCATAGGGAGTTTTAGACTCAGAGAGGGCCTTGTCACCAGTGACAACAACTGACCAAGGAAGCTTTACTCGGGCACACTAGATCAGAGGGAAAGGCAGACAGGTTTGGCCATATTCCTAATGGTACTCTGAATAACAGGCTAATTAATGGCCATTGACTGATTCAAGCTGCCATCAGGGGAGCCCATTATCTGATAGAATACTGAGTAACCAAAGCCTTTAAGTTTTCCTCAGTACATAAACATGTATAGCATGCCCACTAAAGACTAGCTATTATGGAACTTGGATTAAATAAATAAAATTATAGCAAGAGGATCCAACTTACTTTATTTCCCAGTAGACTACAGGAAACAAACAGGAAGTACAAATGGTACAAGCTAGCTCATCTCAAATTCTGAAAGAGCAGTTCCCACAGCTACCCAATGGAATGAGGGAAGAGCGTTGGTTGGACAGCTAGTGGGACATCCCATATCCTCAGTGAATTGTTTCTAGGAGAGGTGCAAAATCGCACAACTGTCCTAGGTATGGGGTCCCCTGTCCAGCACTCTGCAGTGGAACATGCCAAAGCAGTTATGACAGCACCACTTGCTGACTTCGTCTCTTGAGGATTTATCAACTTCACTTGAATAATTAGAAGAAATAACCTGAGTAACCTGACTCATGACATTGGCAAAGCATATCGTGGGAAAATGGATGAAGAGGGAAGCAATGCAGCTGGGAGCTAAGCCCCACCCACCTCCTTAGGTACTAAGGGCCCTGCCATATCCTAGTATATTTCCCAAAGACACACTGACTGAAAATTACAAGGGCAAGGAAATTGCAATTCCTTCTCAGTTTCTGTGCGAGGTAATTAGTAGTCAAAATGTTGATCCTGAATCATTAAGAAATGGTCAAATCAGGTTAAAAACTACTTTCCTGCTGTATCCAGGTATAATGGAAATACCATAAAATTCACCCATTATAAGTATGCAATTCAGTGATTTTTTTTTCCAGCAAAATTTTTAAGTTGTCTAGCCATCACTACAATCTAAGGTGCTGTGTGTTTTTTAAAACTTTATTGAAGTATAGTTCACATACTATGACAATTCAGCCATTTAAAGAATACAATTCAATAGCTTTTAATACATTCAGAGTTGTGCATCCAGCACCATACTTAATTTTAGAGCATTTTTATCATCCCAAAAGTAAACTCCACACTCGTTAGCCATCACTCCCCACCCCACCCCACTTCCACCAGCCCTAGGCAACCACTAATATACTACGTCTCCATAGACCTGCCCATTCATCATGCAATACATGGTCCTTTGTTACAGGCTTCTTTCACTTAGCATAATGTTTTCAAGGTTCATCTGTGTTAGAGCATGCATGCTACATTCCATTCTATGGTAGAATAATGGTCCATTGTGTGACTATACCACATTATATTCATCACTCATCAGTTGATGGGCATATAGGTTATTTCCACCTTTTGGCTGTTAGGAATAATGCTGCAATGAACATTCACATGCAAATATTTGTGTGGACATATGTTTTCATTTCTCTTGGGTATGCAGGGATGGGCAAAAGTAGGTTTACACTTGTTCATCTGGAAAATAATACATTAATTACTAAATAATAATACATGAATAAAGTCAGTTTCACATGCTCATAGCTTTAAACCTACTTTTTCCCACCTCTTGTATAAAGCTAAAAGTGGAATAGCTGAGTCATGTGACACATTTATGTTTAACTTTTTAAGAAACTGCCAGTTATGTTCCAGAGTGGCTGTACGTTTTCACATTTCTACCAGCAATGTCTGAGGGTTCCAGTGTTTATATATTCTCCCAATATTTGTTGTCTATTTTTTTTTATTCTGGCCATCCTCATATAAATGAAGTGATAGTTCATTGTGATTTTAATTTCTATTCTTCTAATAACTGATGTTGTCCAGCATCTTATATGCTTATTTGTCATGTATATATCTTCTCTGTGTAGTGATAACTTTAGGAATGTAAAGTCAGGGCATATTGCCTGTGTATTCATTTTTTATTGCTGCCATAACCAATTACCAAAAATGTAGGTTGTTAAAACAACACAAATACGTTATCTTACAATTCTGGAGCTCAGAAGTCCAGTACAGTCTCACCAAGATAAAACCAAGATGTCACTGGGCTGCATTCCTTTCTGAAAGCTCTGGGGAGAATGCTTTTCCTGCTCATTGGGGCTGTTGGCAGAATTTAGTTCCTTGTGACCTAGGACTATAGCCCCTGTTTTCTTGCTGGCTGTACACTGAGCTTCTAGAGACGGCTGCATTTCTTAGCTCGTGGTCCTCTTCCCCATCTTCACTGCTAGCAATGGGGTTGCCTCTCTGACAAATTCTTCTGCTCTGTCTTCTGATTTTAAAAGCTTAAAATAATTTTTTTTTAATTTTTAAACAGAGTTTGTGTGATTTTGCTAGGCCCATGTAGATAATGTAGGGTAACCTCTTTAGGTTAAAGTCAGCTCATTAGCTACCTTATATTCCATCTGTACCCTTAGTTCTCTTTTTGCCACATAATCTAACATAGTCTCAGGTCCCAGGGATTAGTTAGGCATCCGTGGAGGGCGATTATTCTGCCTGTCACACTCGTTGTCTGAAAGGCACAGGTCACTTTCATCTGACCATTGCAAAGAAAAATGCAAATCTGATGTTGATAGACCCTCCAATTTCTCCAAGTAAGCTAAACCAAAACACAAACACACACTTTTTTTTTTAATCACTCCATTGTTAAGTGAGCCCAGCTAGTTCTAAATTTTTAATAATTCTTCTCAAGCTAATTTGTCTGTGTCCTGAACATAAGCTGGAAGCTACCAGTGCCCTCTGGTTAAATCTTCCATTTTCTGTGTTCTGTGCTCATCTATTCCATCTCATTTCCTAGATATGGTCAGAGTATAATAGCAATCTATTTTATTAGATTACACTAACTAAAACCATGTAACGATTTGGATGGGAGAAGAATATTTGTTTTTAATATTACTAAAAAAGAGAAAGATGGTTATAAAATAAGTAAGATTCTAGAGAAAGCATTTGCCTCATTGGAACATTTAGAAGCAGATTTAGAACTGTAGACCTGTGTCCTTATTGTAAAAAAGAGGACCTTTAAATCAATGAACACTGGGGTCTCTTTTAGACCTAAGAGTTCTGTAGTCACTAACATACAAATAAGGTATAACAGTCCACACCCACCACTACCAGCTATCATCTCCCCTTCCCTCAAAGTTTAACATCTGCAAATGTACTTCCTTTATATTTGGGAGAATAAAAAACTAGATAGCCAAGTACAGCATTTGCAATATCTTGAAAAAATAACAGCTGAGAGGAAAGTTCTCAGCAGAGGAGTGGGGGAAAGAGAGCAGAGCAAATGCTGACTCAGGAGCCAGGAGGTGGAAGCAAAGGAGACCTTGCAAGAGAAACAGCAGGACGGGATGGAGTTAAAAATTTTCTGAGCTACAAAATGTGAAAGGCATTTGGAAGGAGAACCAGACCAAAAAAAAAAAAAAAATCATGCATTTTAATATGACTATTATCTGTAACAAAGCCACTCTTGTTGAAACTGCCAGGTAGCCAGATCCTGGAAAGTATCTGGCCAGTAAGAAATGGTAATTGATTATTAGCAGTAGCCATCATTAGTGATTCAGTTGATTAGATTTTGTTGTTTATCAGTCTCATAGGTTCACAATGATCGTGGTCTCCTAAACTTTACTTAGCTCAGGAGGTTTTAAATTCTTCAACTGAGAAGTCTCATTTCAGGGAGTTTTCACAGCTTTAACTCCAGTGGCCCTTGTGAGGAACCTGTATTCATTAATTATGTTGTAAGCAGATGCCAGCATTTCTTAAAGCATCACTTTGATATTTTCACTGATTACAGAGCATTGTCCATTGATTAAACCTAGATTTATATAATTTTATGCATTTATATAATATATAGAATTAAATTTAGATGTATATAATTTCTTAATTTTAGGTATTGAAGGTATGTGAAATTTATAACATCTCATTGCTATATACACAAATATTTTCATTTGTGAGCATCACTATCTGATTCACCTTTCTCTTGAAATGAGATTTGGGTCTGCCATGGATAACAACTGTTTTCTTGAGCAGTTTCATGGGAGTCTCCAGTAAGTCAACCTGGCACACATTGAGTTTTGAGTCCTTAAAACTTGAGTCCTGGCTTTAGTGTGACTTTTTTTAATTGATTAGAGAAACATACATATATCCTATCTAATAAAGAGGGAATATGCTAATTGACCCTCACACTATTGCAAAAATGGCAGTGCCCACAGCCAATAAGAAGGGAATATGCTAATTAACTTCCCTGCTCTCAAAGATGGCAGTGCCCACAGCCACAAGATGGTGGCGCCCAGTCCCCTTAGCCTTGGTGGGGTGGCAGGCACCCAGCCACCCAGGGCCGCCCAAGTCTCAGGTACCCATGGCCGGCCAGGCTTGCGCTGCCAGCAGTGTTGGCAGCAGAGGTGTGATGGGGGCGTCGCCTTCCCCTGATCGCCAGGTCGCCTTCCACCCCTGATGGCTCCCAGACTGTGAGAGGGAGCAGACTGAGCTAAGGGACCCCCCCCCACTCCAGTGCATGAATTTTTATGCACCAGGCCTCTAGTATATATACAAATTTGTTATTCTACTTATTTATGCATTCATTAGTTGATTCTTGTATGTGCCCTATCCAGGGATCAAATCCAACAACCTTGGTGCATTGAGACGATACTTTAATCAAGTGAGCTATCCAGCCCGTGTAATTTTTAAGCTCTCTGTGTAACTTTTAAGTTACTGGTACCAGTTTGGGGGAAATGCATTGTATTTAAATTTTTTTTTCTAATTATTCTAAAGCCCTCACAGTTCTTCAATATAGAAGCTGTTAAGCTCCTACTCACAGATTTGTTTTCTCTCCTCTTTCCTATCTTTTTCCTCTTTCTTTAAAGTTTTTTTTTTCTGTGTGTTTTCTTACTTTATCAGAAGTTCCCTACACTGTTTGCTCCTCATAGCATTTTCTCTCTCATAGTGTTAGCATTATGATAGCCAACATTTATTCAAACAAACCTCATGCTGAGCTAAGACACCCTTCTAGGTAAGAGCTTTGCATGCACTGTGCTCATTCCTCTTAGCCATGGAAGTAGATAACTAAGGCACAAAGTAGTTAAATAACATTCCCGAGGTCACTCGGCTATTAAGCGATGAGTCCAGACACCTGACATGGACGCTGCCACTTCTCATGGCCAGGCCCACCACCCGCATCACTGGTTTTATCATGTGTGCTGCTATATAAGCTGCTCTAACTCAGAATCTGTGCCTGAGCTGTACTCCCAGAAGACTTTGCAATTGCTTAGTTTAGGTGTCACGGTCTCAACCCATTTGCCATTGATGCGCTCTTTCTGGTCATTGCCAACCTTGCCTGCTGCAATCCTTGTTTCCGCCATCGCCCAGTATCCAAGCATCTGCAACACATGCACGCGTCCTAGCACAGATCACCTCTGGCTGAGCAGTGAGAATCTGAAATTTCTGAAGTGCAATTCATTTTCCATGGTTAAGGATAGTAAAGAACCTTTTTAACCGATGTTTGTGACTCGTTCGAAGAATTGAAAGACCCATTCGATTCATTCCTTCAATAAGTTAACAAATATTTATTAAACCTGGATCAATTAGCACTTGATTACCACTGTAACAAATAAAATCATGAATACATGCTGGATAAAACATGATGGATTATTTCTTGCTCACATAAAGTCTAAAACAAATGGTTGAGGGATTTTGTGCTCCGGGTCCAGAAGTGGCACACTTCCTTTCTGCCACATTACCGTTCCCACCCCTAAGCAAAGGGGCTGGGAAGTGACCTAGCTGTGTGCCCAGGAAGAAGAAGCAAAGGGTTTGGTGGATAGAAAATCAGTCTCAGGTATGGCATCTACCATGGAAGGCCCCATGCTGTAAAAAACAAAGTTTCTATTAGCAGAGGCCTGGACTTTGGCCCTAAGAAAAAGTTACTTATAATGCTTTCTATTCTTAACTGCACAAAAAAAAAAAAAAAAAAAAAAAAACCTTCTGCCTCCTCTCAATCACCTTTATACTGGGCCAACGGTATTTTTCAAGCACATATGATCAGAGTTTTTCCCACTGGGCTTTGGTCTTACCCAGAGCCACACAGAAGGGAAAGAGGTGGGAGCCAGAGCCCGGAGCTTTGAGCATTTGCTCCCAGAGCTCCGTCTCTCACGGCCTGTCTCATCATTACTCAGCCCTTAGGGTCAGGATAGTGCTGGGTTGACTCAACACCTCTGCTAGCAAGGCATCAGGAGATGGTACTTCTTCACATCATTGGATATTGATACCAATTTTTAGCTACATCTCAGGTTTGCCCTTGCTTACTAGTGAGGCTCTATCTCCCCTGTTCCATGACTTCTAACAGGAACCATAATCCGAAAGCTAATGGGTACTATATGATGAGATCTGAAGGAACTGAACGAAAATGCTTCTCTCCATGCTTCCATTTCTGTGCCTGATTCTCTCAAAGGGCATGATTTCACCTACTGGGCCTGACAAATTAAATAGCTTGCCTTTTTTCCATTTCCTTGTTTTTCTTAAATTTATCTAAACTAATAAAAG